>JAJTIZ010000054.1:0-288636 GCA_021365335.1 Phaeosphaeriaceae sp. PMI808
TACATATTAGTTATCAAACCAACTAATGTAGATGGCGAGTATACGAGGGTTAGAGTTGGGTGGATTCAGAGTAATTACGTAGTGAGACAGAAGCTCAACGTACGAGTCGTGTGAACGATGTATAGATTCAATATCAAATTATAAGGTATAGCCTACGTATACGCTCCATCTCCCTGCATTGTGGGTGCAGGTGCTTGGTCAGAGTCGAGTTTGTCTAAGCATAGCGTTTGACTAAGCTCATTGCCAAGACTACTGCCTGAGGTAAACCGAGAAGGTTTTGCCACATTAGCTGCGAGGCGACTTCCTTCGCACGGAACGGGTTCAGAGGCCGCATATTTAGCAGTATTTACAGCAGATGATCAAAAGCATAAATATTTTAAACTCGCCCCACCAGCAAGGAGGGCGGCCGACCCGCTCTGGCCACACCCTTGTGAGGTGGCGATTCTGTAGGTGTTCTCAGGGAGTTGACTAGAAGCTTGGCTAAGAGTGAGTTAGATCTCTTCTAGAAGCTCCTATAGAATCACGTGTTGGCTATTTTTAGAAGCTAAAGCGCGCATCCTAGAAATGCTACTTGTTATCACTATTACTATGGATCGAGCCAGCTAGATGCTTGCGCAGGGCCTCCCTCCAGGCGCTTCTAGAATATACGCTGCCCTAGTAGAATAGGGCGATATTCCCGAATCCCCTCTCTATACTTTACTATCGTGATCATAGACGACGCTCGCGAGAGGAACTAGCCTAAAGCCACAATACCTGACCCTAGAGGAAGAGAAAGCTATCGTTAAGTTCTTGTTACTAATGTCTAATTTTGGGTACCCTATGCGAATCAAGTTTATAAATTCGCTGGCCTTTAGTGTTACCCGCTATTAATCTACGAATAGACCAATCAAGCCTCTAGGCAAGAACTGGCCTCGGGTCTTCGAGAAACGCCATCCAGAACTTAAAGCGAGGCGAGTTAAGGCTATTAACTAGAAATGCTACGACAGGAATATACATAATAAGGTTATAAAGTGGTTTGAGGTGATTGGAAAGGTACTACACGATCTAGCTATCCTACTAGAAAATGTTTATAATATAGACAAGACAGGAGTCATGCTAAGCATGCTCGGCTCTGTTAAAGTCATTATAGGTAAGGACGATATACGAGACTATAAAGGCGCGGGTGTTAAGCAGATAATAGTAACTACTATTGAGTGTAACGGGGCCTTGGTTAGTACTCTCGGAGACTTACCAAGAGGGACGGCCGTTCGGGCTAGAGGTCGGTAATGCGGTACAGGCGCGGATGGGTGGTGTGGTAGGCAAGCGTACTTGCAATAGACTTCACTGTGGTGGGTGGCTAAGTGCGCAAGTAGGTACTAGGCTTAAGAAGCTGAGCTTGACCACGAGGTTTCTATTTATGCGCAAAGGTGCGCCTATATACTTGAGGGTTCTTGTCAGTTAGTGAGTTAGCAGTCACTAACTCCCTAACTGGGTCACGTGTGTCACGTGTCCCAATTGTGTTCAGCCTCAGGGTCGGCGTCGTAGTCCTCTTCGTATCCCCAGGCCTGGTCAGGCTCGCTGTCGGGATCGATAGGTTCTAGGGCTGGGGAGATTGTTGCGAGATCTCTGCTCGTAACAGTAGTCGTAGTTATATTTACTTAGTTATATTAATGTAGCTAGTTTACCTTAAAGTTAGTTAATAGCTATAGTAGAAGCTCTATAGTAGTAGTAGTAGGATCGACACAAGATATGTTTGAGTTATATATTATTCATTGAGTACAGTGAACGTTGATTATTCGGTCAAACCTATTCCGCACGTATGCATCATACGCCTGACAGATCTTTCCAAAGAGTGCTTTGAAGTTGAAGAAAATTGTCTTACACCTTGGAGCACTTCATACTCATTCCAGCAAGCAAAGCCACATTCATACCCGGACATACTAATGCTCTGCCAAATATTAGCTTATACTTGCTTCAATAGTGGATTTGTGGTAAAATAATTACGTATAGGGCTGAGGTCCAATGGTAAAGGGAACAGCAGTACCCTTGCATTCTTTGCCAGCAAAAAACTGACAGATGCCTCCCGGATCAGGACCAATAGATTTCGTACTGCTTTTGTCGCCGAATACTACACATACCCCCGGTGGATTCCATTGGCATTTGTCCGCGAAGTACGTGTCGTCACATATATATGAGGCACCTGGGAGGCCCATACCAACAGGGCACGATGGTTTAATGGAATTAGAGGGATTATCTGGAATAGGTGTTGCGGTAATTAAGGCGAGAAAAAGAGGAAGGGAAAAAAAGATTAAGTTGAAGCTCAGACTGAACATGATTCAATTGGGATTATTATTGTGAAGACGGGAAAGTGGAAGTCTTGAAATTCAATGATATTGTGAACCTAAGAGTTCGAAGGGGCAGATGTAATAGTTTAGGAGGGCATGTTTTGTTCTTAATAATCGAAAGCTCATAAAGAGCCTGAGCATGGGACAAAGATTTGAAATCGACAAGGAGATGTATAAACCACGACACAAAGGTCCAACCAATATTTGCAAAATATAGTTCTTTGATCAGACTGGATGATTTCTCAGCTTGCATATCCAGGGAGATGAGGATGTGCTGGCTGGGTCATTATGTAGATCATGTAGATCATAGCTATTCTACGAGTGGTAGTCGAGAAGGCACTAAGCGAGTCATGCACAGCAACTTTCTATCGAGCTCTGCAGCATCCGCATCACAATCACAATCACAACCACGGTCACGATGCCACCATCCACCCGAGTGCCTATGGCCGAGTTTCGATCGCTGCTTCTACCGCCAATACGAGTTTCTACACGATCGTTTTCAGCGTTATTCCGCCCACAATGCCTACCGGATCAAGAGCGCAATAGTCGTCCATCGCCATGCGTCGCACAGCGTCGATATCTCTGTCTCTACAAGACAGCGCGAGCCCAGACTACTTTGGGGATGCACAAGATTATTCCTTTTTCACGTTATAATATTGCGCCTCCCAAGGAATCAACGCATGAAGTAGATTTAGCTCAAAACGACCAACAGACAACGACGGTATCACTGCAAGAGCTGTACGACAATCATATCAAGCCAGGGCGTATGCTATATCTTCGGCATGGAATGGGGAAAAATAGTGTGGGAGTATTGGAAAAACTCCAGGCCGGCAATTTGCACAATTTGCACAAGCAATATGGCGTCCTGGAAGCTTTTTCGATACCGAGAAATGTCAAGCCACCGAACGAGGGGAAGGGCATTGGAGCTTTGAGGGTTACCCCGGTGTCCTTGTCGAGCCCCGAAGCGTACTTCAAACTGGCCATGGATCGTTCTTATCAGTTTATCTATCATGGGTCACCAGTTGAATTTTCTGTCCGGTACAGTGGCGCAGGTGGCGGAAAAGGCAAGAAGGCTATGAAACTCAAAGCTGGGGACCCAGACGCATGGCCATGGGTACACAATCATTTCCCACACTTGCGACCTGATTTCATTTTAAAGTCGATGCCTGAGGGTTCTGTGTACAAGATCGACCCAGTGACGGATGGCAGGGTGTTGCAGTTTGTGATTTTCAAACCAAGCAAAAACATTTTGAGCCCTGAAAACCTCACGCATCGACTTTTCAAGGTCAAGAACTCGGTTCAGAGAAACATAGACCATGGACAGCAGGCGATGTTACCCGGGGTACTTCGCCAGGAGCTATTGGAAGGTGGAAACAAGAGTTACTCGCCAATGTCGGGTATGCCAGTTCAGTTTATGCGCGGAGCCAAACACCTCGAAGGAGAAGCAAAGGCGTCACAAGGTTTGGGGCCGTCGAAGAAGTACGAAAAAGAACATTGGTCTATGGGGAGGACGGTCAGGAAGAAACATCAGTATGAGCCGCAGAGTGAAAAGGCGAGACTAGACACACTGAGTAAAAGTGGTGGGCTCAAGCATGCTCACATAAGAGAATATAAAGAAAGAGCGGTGCCTGGAGAGAAATTTGAGCGCACGAGTTTGCCTGGTGCAAAGATGGATGGAGGAGAGTAGTTATATTGTAGATTGTAGATTGAAGATTGTGTATTATAGATAAATTGTACTCTACAGTGACGAGGTGCTGCACAGTGAGTAGGTACCTAGGAGTGTGGTAGTAAATAGTCTACTACGTGTCCGGACTAGTCCAGATTCTGGGTTGATGTTCGTCATTGTGCTTGGCGGGCTGACGGAAACGTCGACATTTGTTAGCCAAACAGATGTACGTATGAGCTGCCCCCCTCCTCAACGAGAATACTAGACACTAATTATCTATTAAACATCCTGCCCCTGGAAATGATCTTGTCTATTTCATACTTTCTGAGCGCAGTGACATTCTCCAGATGATGATGATGATGATGCAGCAGCCAGAATTCTAACGCCAATCCGTCCTAATTCGTCTAGTGACTTGCCTGTCCGCCCTGGTCCGCGCTGTTGGGTGTCATCGTACAGTTGCTGCCTCCCGCTTACCAGCACACCCCAACACCAAGGCCACGCACAAGTCTCAATGAACGCTGCGCGGGAGGCGTGTCGCCCTAAACACCAGGTCCTCGTCCTCAAGTGTTATCCCAAGTTCCAGAAGAACAATGCCCAAGTCAAGGCGAATTCGAGCGAACTGAGCTATCTGCTCTACTATGCCAGCACGCGCCGTAGCAAACTGCAGAAGGTCGGTGACTTTCTAGATAAGAGGGCTACCAAGGATGTATGGAAGGGCAGCACGGGAAGTGTACAGGTCACCCTGCAGATCATCAAGGCCCTTGTGGAAAAATGTCCGCGCGACCTCCCTCTGTTCGCCGCCGCTGTGCTGCGCATCCTGCGTACCATCCTCAAGTCCAACGATGTCACCATGGTCGAAGAATCCGTGCCGGCATTTGAGACCCTGTGCGAGCACCAAGACCCTGCTTCCCTCGCCGCCGATCAGGACTATATCAAGCAATACGAGGAGATTGTGCAATTGTACGCCGAACTCGCCTCCAAGACAACTACCACAACTGGCAAGACACCAGTAAGCTGGCCAGTTGCCATTCGATATCGCAAGGCGGGGCTACAGGCACTCAAAGCTGTTGCCTCATCAGAATCGCTGGGCTCAGAAACCAGCCGTCAATTGGCCGTCATAATACCCGTGATCCTCCTCAACATACACTCGGAAACCGGCGCGTACATTAAACGCTTGGGCAGTAGGGAGGCAGAGAAAGACGAACATGAGAAAGAGCAGGCTATGCGGCGGCGACAGAGCGTTTCCACTGCACGCACCGACGACGAGGAGGGTGGTGACCCTATTGCTGCATCTGGAACAACAGAAGATGCCGATAAACTCGCCGAGGAGGAAGTGGGTATGCTTGCACTTCAGGCCTTGAGGAACATCTTCCAGGGCGTCAACCGAGGCCAGCTTCGACTTGCAACATCTGCTGTGCTCAGCTTCATAGGAACGCACGTGAAAAGCTCGGACAATCTGGGTAATGCAACTGGTAACTGGGCTACCGTTCTCATGGCTACAATATGTGCATGGGCACCAGTGCAAGATCGATACATGATCCTAGTCGGAGTGGTCGAGGCTCTCGTGCGCAGTCCAATCGTAGAGGGCGACCTCGAACGACAGCTGGTTTTGGCAACCATTATTGACTATCTCCTGGCCTCCACCATCAACTTCATCGGACTGAGTGCGATGGATGTTTTGGTTGGGCTTATTTCTCACACATTGCTACTCTTACAACTCGGAGGACCAGGATCTTCAATATTGCCACATCATCAACAAACAACATCAGTACTAGCGGAGAAGAATATAGATGGCCGCGATTCGTCAAACACCCTAACTGGGGTCGACATGGAAGTCGTCAAAGACCCATCACCGGCTCGATCCAGGCTGCTGGAAACGGTACAGAAATGCATGGCAGATTTAGCTACTCACGTGTACTACACCGACCAAATATCGGACATGGTAGAGGCGATCCTCAGCCGCCTCAAGCCCTCTCGCATCACTGCCATCTCGACTGCAGACGCGGTTGAGAACCCAGCTGGGACTATTGACGCCGTAGTTGATTCGACAAACCTTCAAGAGAAGACGCACGTCGACCGGTTCTTCTCGTTCGAAACCGCTCGCGTTACTGCCCTCGAGTCTGTAAAGGGTATCATCAAGACCGCCAACACGAGACGGCCAGACGGCTCGTCAGCTGCCGTCTCCCGAGGCAGAGTTGGCGTGAGCGTCTGGGAAGGCACACAATGGCTGTTGCGCGACCCAAGTGGCAAAGTTCGCAAAGCATACGTTGACGCGGTGGTTACTTGGCTGAACCTCGAGAAGCAAAAAGATGATTTGAAAATTGTAGACAACTACAGGAAAAAAGAGAGACAGAACGACAAGGGCGTTTTAGCGCGACGAGCAGTGTCCAATGCGTCACACAGAGAGAGAATAGCAAAGCCTGGTAAAGGCAAGGACACTTTCCTGCCGCTTCTCCATCTAGCCATATACGAGAATGCGCTTTACTATGTGGATTCAGAGGAAGACTACCTACTTATTCACCTTCTCCTAGCCACCCTGGTTAACAAGCTTGGTGTAAATGCTGCAAGAAGTGGACTACCAATGATTATGCGGCTACAAGATGACATTGCCACTATCGAGGATCCTGGTGCAAAGGTGCGTGTTAGTAGTGTTGTGCATGGCTACCTGTGGGCTTTGAGCATAGCACTGGATTTTGAAGTCTCCTCTGTGGGTCGATCAATACACAACGAGATTTCTAGGAGGAACAATAAAGGCCTTTGGGTGAAGAGCATCCGTGTCCCACCAATGCCCATTGACACCATCCGAACGCCGCATCCAAACCCGGTTCAGCTACCAAGTTCAACAATTCAATCGGAAGCGCTCAACCCCTTCGATAACCGCGAGGCTCTGGTAGAGAAAATCTCCGATGGTTATTCATCCTCGTTGTACTCTCCTCCATCCTCTCCACCCGGGTCACCAGGCCGATCAATGTCGATATCCTCTTCGGTGCCTACTATCCATCAGCCTACCAACATCAAGCCCGCGCCTGAGCTGTCTTTCAAGATAAGGGAAGAACTTCTTTCAGAGTGGTCGCGCGACGTTTGTCTTGCCACGAACACGAAGGATTCTTCTTCGGCATCTATGACAGGATCGCGGTCAGGCACCCAGCGCACTGGTACTCAGAAGAACAACTACCTCGGTGTCAATATTCCTAATGGCACCCTCGATAGCGCCAATAATTCACCAGTACCAAGCCCAAGGCGCGCACACAGTAGGCCACCATCGACCGCTCGTGGTCTAGCCGGTGGCCCTGGGTCTCCCCAGGGGAATCACAGTTCAAGCCGAACACCGGGAAGCAGCTCCTCTCAGCGCAGCACAGTTCGTGTCGACGATCTAAAACGCGCACTATCAGGCTCCGGTCCACATGCCCCACGAACAAGCTACTCTATGCGCGCCCCTTCGCACCGCAACCGCTTCCCCAACGACCGCTCCTCCTCCGCCTCCGACTCCCTAGTCAGCGTCCACTCCCTCTCAGACTCATCCTTCCTCACCACCGACCGCTTCACAAACACAGATCCCAAATACCCACACACAGACGGCGAAGCAAACCCCGCCGTAACCCTCACCCCCCGCCCCCAACTGCATCCTCAACCTCGTCTCGCTCAACCTCTCACAACAACGCACAAACCGCACACGACATCGCCTACGCAAAAGGCGGCGTGCCCCCCGTTCCCCCGATCCCCGATAACCTGCGCGACAAGTCTGTCTCGCCGACAACAGGCGTTGAGAGCCTGGATTTCGCGCGGCCTAAGACGGCACCGAATGGGGGTGTTGCGGTGAAGAAGAGTAAGAGTGTGAAGAGCGGTTTTAGTCGGGGACGACGGAGTCGGAGTGTAGAGAGGAAATTGGCGGGGAGCGATGGTGTTGTTGCTAGGAAGCCTGATTTTTCAGGGTTTTTGGATAGTTTGGGGGTGGAGGATGATGGGGAGGGTGTGGAGCAGGGGCTGGGGGTGGGGAGAGCGCCTTATTGAGTTGGGTTGGGCTAGGTTGGGTGTATAGATGAATTTGTGGGTTCTTTTTGAAGGATTCTGTGTTGGTATTGAGAAGTTATTTGTAATTTTTGGTGGTGTGCTCTATGTATACTTTATAGTTGATATGTGGTATACTACAATATATTAGATGATTGATGTGGGTTTGCGTTGTTCTAATGTGAGATACGACGAATCCGAATGCTGAGTGATTGATTCATGCTTAGCTTGATTTGTTTACGAGTTTGTGGGACTCCAATGTCACGCATCAAAGACCAAAATAAAGAAGCAGAGTACAAGGCCTCCAATCCCACCTCTAAATTAAGACATCAATAATGGGTAGTTCCCGTTCCCCACGTGTGGCACTGACACATGCCCCGCCCCGACCCGCTGACCGGAATCATGTCCAAACCTTGATCATCAACAGCACACAGCCACACGATCCTTGCCGAAAATCTCATTTACGGTCTCGCCGACGAGGGACGGCTCGCGTGGCAGCTGTGCCTTGAATTTTGTCGGATGATGGCCCAGTTAGAACCTAGCGCAGCTGACGATTACAGTATTTGCGCGAATGCGCAGTGGGGTCGAGTACATTTGATGGCCGCAGGCACCCATCATCGCCCGTCCATTTCATCTCATCTTCATCTGTTCTATGTACTACAGCCTATATCTATTACTTTGCGAATAAGAGCACTGCGAATAAGAGCACTTGTATTGTTTTTCTGTACCAATTTGCGCAATGGAAGTGGTAGCCTCGACCAACTACCGGAATGGTAGCCTACCTAAGCTCATCACCTTGAAAGAGCACCCAAGACGAGATTCGCTATCGTCTTCGAGGACCCGGGACTCCGGGTATCACAGCGAACCGGAGGTTTCGTTCTCGCCCCTCGATTTTACGGACCCAGAGCAACGTATGCGTGGCCTACTTTATCACCAAGCTTAATTTAGCTAACATGGTGTTAGAAATGGTACTAGCTGCACTCCCACGGATGCAGAACAACTCCTTGAATTACGCCCCCACGATTTTCAAGGTTAATAAAGCGTTTCAAGAGCCACTGTGGCCACGGCCTTATATTACCAGTAACCCAATTACTACTGGAATGCCGGAAAAGGACGAACTGCACAGCCGTAAGGGACTAGCCACAGCCACTTCAGATACTACTCATCATATCACACCTTCCCATCACGTCAAGTCTGATCTCGAGCTGCAAGATCAAGAGATTGAGAAGTGGATCAAGGATAATCTCCCTGTTTACGATCGCACAAAAGAACGAGTATTGTCTATTACTTCACTGTCATCGGCAAGCAGCTGCGATATGTATACAAACACCGACATGAGTGACGATGAACAAGATATCCAACATCTTACCCTCCAAACTGCAGTCCCGACATCTACTCTCAAGGCCATCGAAGTCATTATGCGCAAAGTTGAGGTTAATCTTCGTTACGCAGCATATAGACAGTGCACTAGAGGCGGATCCTCTGCTCCGCCTTATAACAACGGCACCGTTTCTTACCAAAGCAACCAAAAAGCTTCGCAAAACGGTACCAAGCGCAAGATATCAGAGAACCACATGCCGCCCAATGAGGACGATGAAGAAGACGGCTACAACAAACGACGCCGGGGGTCGCTAGCCACAGTAGAAGGCTCCGAGACTGGTGCGAAGTTTGCATGTCCCTTCTACAAACACGAACCAAGCCGGTACCGAAATCGTCGAACATGTCCTGGGCCCGGTTGGCCTACCGTTCATCGGATGAAAGAGCATTTGTACCGTGCACACGCACAGCATATTTACTGCCCAAGATGCTACACCATGTTCGACGCGGATGGCGACCTATCCACCCATCTCCGCTCTCAACACTGCCAAGTATCCGCACCCCAACCCCTCGAGGGCATCGATCGAGAGACGCTAAAAGCGATACGAAAACGATCACCGGCTCTTCGCCTTGAAGAAGATAAATGGAGAGATGTGTATTCCCTACTTTTTCCTGCCGTTATTGCAGAAGATATCCCATCACCCTGTAAGTTTCTCCCTCTCCTTTCTAACCTTTCGCTACCTACCCGTCTTCTAACGCCACACAGTCTACGACACAGACTCCCCCACAGAAGAATCCCGCCTCTTCCGCCGCGAATTACTCCGTCGCATCCAGGAAGAACTCATGCAAACAGCAACTTACGTTCCCGCTCCCATTGAACAACATCTCCTCCGCCAAGTCGCACACATTATACGGCGCTGCGAGTCAGACCTATTGACTTCCTTCGACGCTTCAAATGTGCCTGCGTTGTCGCTGTACGATAGACGGCCAAGTTCCACGTCAACAATGAGCACGAATTCTACTCAGCCTGTTTCGCAGATAGGGACCCCTAATTTGGTTCCTGGCGCGGAATTGAGAGTCGTGGGAGCACCACATGCGGTACAGGGCCAGGTGGGTGACGGAGGGTCGGGGTTGATGTCTGATCCTGTGCACGATGTGAGTGGGGAAACAGAGAGACCGGTGCAGTTTAGACCGGTGTCGTGGGATACTGAGTTGATTGATTGGGATGCTACGTTTCCGCCTGTAGCTGAGAGGGCAGCGTGTAGTGAGGGTTTGGGGGGCTTGGCGGTACCGATGTGGTCGCGGTGAAGGAGGGTTGGAAATTTGATTGAAAAAAGGTCGATACTTCTTTGACTATACTGAAACTAGAGATGTATATACGAGGTGGATTTAATTTTGCTGTATTTTTTTGGTATGAATAAGTCATCAGGGAAGGAGAGAGGTTGTGATAAGGATTCTGGGGTTGAATGAAACCATCACGTGCATGTTCCAAGTATTACCAGGAAAGTCTAGCGGAAATCTATCGAGTAAGATGACCTCCAATCCGTCGGACAAGTGTACCATTGATTCCCATCCCGATTACGGCACTCGTTAAGGACAATCTGGCTGTACCAGCGTCTATAGCGTGTAGTTGAGGAACTACCACCCCTCTTGACCCCACAAATATTATCTAACCAGGGTTCTGGCGAACAGATAAGCTTTTCCGCTGTCGTGTGATTGGCACAGACTAGTTTTAGTTCGGGGTTAGCGTCGGTTTTGCTCGGGACAGCATGCATAGCTTCAATGGCGGCATTGATGGAGATTTGTTCATAAGTTGGAGGTTGCCCCGTTTGATGGACGTGATATTAGAATACAGCACACCCTCGTACTTGTTCATTCGAGGCTGAAATCACTTAGCTACTTACTTGTCAATTTAGTCCATTTCAAGTGTACTAAGGCGAGAAGCTTGGAGCTTGAAGCTGTGACCACGACTCCCCGCATTCAAGCTCATTGTAGCTATCAATTGTCGCTATGGCCTCACTTCTCCGCACCGCAGGCCGTGCCCGGCCAGCATCTATCAACTTGAATGCCCAAAATGCATCAAGAATCACGCCAAATGCGCTTCGCCGGCGATATGCTTCTTCTGCTGCTGCTGCAGGCAGCGAGCAGCCTTTCTTCCCAGATGAGCCTCGTGCTCCCACCATCAAAACACAGATTCCTGGGCCAAAAAGCAAAAAGGCGATTGAAAAGCTGGAAAAAGTGTTTGACACGCGAAGCTTGAACATGATGGTTGATTACTCTCAAAGCTACGGCAACTAGTAGGTACTCTGCCATTTTATAGTTGAAAAGTTACTGACGATTATGACAGTTTAGCAGATCTCGACGGCAACGTCTTGCTTGACGTATACGCCCAGATTGCCTCTATCCCAGTGGGATATAACAACCCTGCTCTTCTCCTTGCAGCCACTTCTCCCGAAATGGCCTCTGCTATCATCAATCGACCAGCGCTAGGAAACTTCCCCCAGCACGATTGGGCCGACATTCTCGAGACTGGAATTCTCTCCGTAGCTCCTAAGGGCCTAAACCAAGTCTTCACCGGCCAATCTGGCTCAGACGCGAACGAGCTTGCCTACAAAGCAGCCTTCATGTACCGTAGACAGCAAGAGCGCGGCGGCCACGCAGCCGACTTCTCCCCCGAAGACATCTCCTCAGCCATGAACAACCAATCCCCCGGCGCTCCCCAACTCTCCATCCTCTCTTTCAAATCCGGCTTCCACGGCCGCCTCTTCGGCAGCCTCTCCACCACACGCTCCAAGCCCATCCACAAACTCGACATCCCCGCCTTCGACTGGCCACAAGCCCCCTTCCCCACCCTCAAATACCCACTCGAAGCGCACGCCGCCGAAAACGCCAAAGAAGAACAACGCTGCCTCGACGAAATGGAACGCCTCATCAAAGAATGGCACGCTCCCCCCGCCGCAGTCGTAATCGAGCCCATCCAATCCGAAGGCGGCGACAACCACGCCTCCCCCGCTTTCTTCAGGGGCATCCGCGCCATAACCAAAAAACACAACGTGCTCTTCATCGTCGACGAAGTCCAAACCGGCGTCGGCGCCACGGGCAAATTCTGGGCACACGACCACTGGAACCTCGACACGCCGCCGGACATGGTTACGTTCTCCAAAAAAGCGCAGACGGCGGGCTATTACTTTGGCAACAACGAGTTGCGCCCGAATAAGCCCTATCGCCAGTTCAACACGTGGATGGGCGATCCTGCGCGCGCGATTCTGTTTAGGAGTATTATTCGCGAGGTGGAGCGGTTGGATCTTGTGCGGCATACGGCGGCCACGGGGGCGTATTTGTATGCGGGGTTGGAGCGGTTGGCAGAGCGGTATCCGAGGGAGATTGTGGATTTGAGGGGGAAGGGGCAGGGGACGTTTGTTGCGTGGGATAGTCCGAGAAGGGATGAGGTGTTGCGGAAGGCGAAGGGTGAAGGGGTTAATATTGGGGGGTCTGGGGAGACGGCGGTGAGGTTGAGGCCGATGCTTATTTTCCAGCGGCATCATGCTGATTTGCTGTTGGAGAGGTTGGAGAAGATTTTTAAGGGGTAGAGGTGTTGGTGTTCTTTGTTGAAAATTGAGGATGGCTTGTGATTTCTGAGCGATGGGGTTTTCTCAAGGGGCGTTTGGGGTGGTGTATGTTTCGATCAGATATGTGATCTGACAGTCTGTATTATGATTAATTATATCATGGTAGGCAAATCATGTAGTCGACTGAGTTTAATCAATCTTTCAATCACACTCAGATGCACAATTCCGCACCTCACCCTTCAGTCTCAAGTTTCTGTATATCATTTCATACGTATATCGCCATCAAATCTCCTATGCATCAGATCGCCACCGCCAAACGCACACGCCACTATAATAACACTTCCACAACTATACTCCCCCTCCCAAACATCCACCCCCCGCATGCGATATAACATCAACATGGCCAATACATGCCTCAATCACAATCCTCTCCCGGATTCGATTTTGAACTCGATCGCGAATGATTCCCCGCCGAACAATGATAAAAAAAAAGAAAGCAAATAAATATTTGAGGTTGATAAAACTGGCCTGTTCCAGTCTGCCTCATGGGTATCACCGTGAAAGTAGAGATAGACAAGGCCTAACCGGACCCGGGACGCTAAAGCACAAAACATTTTGTAAGGAGTGGGTCGTGGGTGAACGCCAGGGAGTGCGGGGTGATAGGTGGTCGCTAAAGGGTCCTTTGTGGGGAGGTGGGGAGGTGGGGGGTGTGAAGGTCCGTCTGGGAAATAGACAGCTTCAAAGATGAGCTGGAGTGGAAAAGCTTGAGCTTTGGAGAACAAGGGCGTTGGCCGACTGTTGCTTGTGATCGGTGGGACTGAACGTTATCGGGAATAGCTTTTGACTAGTAGCTTTATTGGTGAAGAGTAATCAACATGCAAGGATGCTGCCTGGTTGGCAACACTTGGTTGAGCTGCATTTACTCGGTCTTGTCAAGATTGACCCGAAGATTGTAGTCAAGCTTTTCTTTCTCGCAGTATTCGGCAAGGAACTTGAGACCGAATCGCACAGCCTGGAGAGGGGTTGTGTCGTTGGATATGGGAAGAAAGTATGGTCCCGACATGCGTGCACCACTGACTCGCTCAGGCTCCTTAGCCATCTTGGCATTTGCTTCGCGTCCAATGAAGGTTTTTTTGTATATCGACTGGATCTCTTCAAAAGGGAGAGCTATTCTTGCCTCTTGGTAGTGCTGGTTCATCTTCATCGTGTGGTCGGACAACAGAGCAAAGTTCGCTACAAGGGCCGAGTGTTGTTTAGCAAGGTCTGCATGCGGAACATCCTGGGGGGAATCGTGGGGGCGCGATGTAGCTACGCGTTGAGAAACGTGCGTACAGATTGCCGAAGCTATAACAGAGCTAAGATAAGAGCGCAGACCGTCGAGATGCTTGAAGTCTCTCGTGATGCGAGAATATGATACAGCAAGTGGCAACAGGGTTTTCCATGTATGTTCAACCTCGCCGGGCCGACCACGAAGGTTTAGCGAAGCATCTTGTGCATAGTATGCTGCCATGTAGGACCTGAGAAACGTTAGATGCGTATCTAGAAACCTTAGGATTGACTTACAGGATGCATTCCATGTTGGTGACAGCCGCTCGCTTCTCATCCTGCTTCGTGATCGATTTGCTTTGGAGAATCTTGGTAGCTTCGTGCTTCAGGGCACGTCCCATTTGATTCCATTTCATCGAGGTTTGAGCCATCAAAGCAATGTCGGCTTGTTTCTTGCCACTCGGGGGAGCAGACGTGGGACCACCCCTAGCTTCTAATTTGATACCGCTAGGCGTTGGGACGCATCGCCCAGGGGTTGAGTCATTGCTCTCTGTTGAATGGGTGCGCAGCATGCTGACTGTCTTGTTGCTGTTCTTTGGTGTAGTATACTGGGCTTGGATCTTCTGGGCGCTAGACTTGTGCGGCAAGGATGGAGATGAAACGACTTGCTGAGTTGGAGTGATTGGGCGATCTTGCGAAGAGGCAGCTCGTGGGCGTTTTGCAGGTACGACAGGTGTTACATCATCATCAATACGGGGACGTTTTTCTGGTAATTTTGTGGCCAGGCTAGGTACAGCACCAGCTTTCGTACTCGGTGTTGAGACTGGGGTAATGTTGTCTGGTCGGCGCGCAGCAACCTTGGGGATCGGTTTCTTTTTCTTGGGCTCTTCTTCCGGTGCTTTTATCTGTGAAATGGCTGACATGTCCTTTGCATCCTTGCGCTCTTTCTTCTCAACGTTTGACCGCTTAGATGGTAGCCGAAGAATTTGCTGGACAATCGGCACCTTCCCTTTTGAGAATTTTAGTTTTACAACAAGACTTGGCTCCATTTGTTCTTTGCGCTTCGCTGGCTCAACATAAGGCGATTTTCCATTCACTGATACCGATCTTATGCGCGGTTCCGCCTTCACAGTCTCATTTAATTTTGGTGGTCGCTTTTCTGGGACAGCGAGTGTCTGGCTTTTACGATCTGAAGAAGACGTTGAAGCATTCGATTCTGCACGCTTGCGCTGTGTCTCTATTTTGTCCAGCTCGGCCTGGATGTTTGAGGGAAGGGTGGGTGACAAAATATCAGGCAGTCCGTGAGGATTGCTGGGAGGCTCTTGGACTGGTGATAGAAGCGGTGGTAAGCCATGAGGGGTCCTATTCGAACGAACACTGTCGTCTACATTGCTCTTAAAATCAGTGGATTCAGTTTTTTGTGAGGGTGAGCGTGGACGTGGACGTGTCTCTGGATCTGGGCCGTCATTATTAGATTTTGCAGCTTTGCGCACCTCGCGTGCTTGCTGTAAAGGCCTGTAGCATATTAGCCTTGGCACACTGCAGTTAGATGGCGTACGTACTTGTTTATAGATTTCGCCTCCAACTTCTGGTCCGATGTAGCTCGAACCTCTGGCTTCTTCACTCCATTCACTTGCTGTTGTGCAACCTTGGTAGGTGGAAGATTTGGCGAAACTTTTTTGGAGCCAGGTGTGGAAGTGCCATTGGCCGGTGTCACCTTGAATGCCGAAAGGTTGAGCTTCTTTTTCGTAACTTGGCCCGCTGTACCCGATGCGCGCGTCACTGCCGGATCCTCGTCCTCGCCAGCCTGTAGCTCGAGGCAGTCTTGGCATGGTTCGCGATAAACATAAGTTCTGTACTGGAGGTGTTCCTCATCATGCCGCCAGAGATGTCCCATCATCCAACTATTGGCCTGTTGTTGCGAGTTGTATCGATATGGGTGTAGCGATGGTGTGGAAAGAATGTAGGGCACTCGAGGCACCACCGTCTTGATGCGCTTGAACGCCTTGTCCAGGTCTTCGAGGTCATCTTGGTCGCTCTTGCAGAGGTTCTTGCGCTTGAGTGTTCGCGTAGTCGCTACATTAGGATCGGGCCGCTCTGGCTTAGACATTGTGGGCTATCGCAGGCAATGGAGTTGGCAGTTGATTTCCAGAAGGGAGCGAGTCGCAAACTGAAAATTCTGTGTGTGATAGGAAGTTAGAAAGAGTGGAGGACTCATGAAGATCGGAGAAGGCAGGTAAAGATGGTGGCGGGGCTTTGGCGGTTTGCGGTGAGCAATCGTGAGCTTCGTAGAGGACGTGGTGAAGTGAAGTGAAGTAAGTGAGGCGCGGTGAAAGCGAGAGACTCGATTGGCGCCGCAGCAACCACTACAATAAGAGTGAGTGCAACCACGACAATACGGTATTGTTGATGGTATCGGAGAATATCAGCGGCTCTGCTAATTCGACAGCGACTTCAGCCTTCGATGCGCGATTGGGCTGAGACCACGGGAGGCCACCATCGCCTGGGACCAGAATTGAATGTCCAAGTCCGTGGCGATGCGATCTTGCGGGAAAAGGTCCGGCCCGGTGAATGAGAAGCTGGGCAGCTGTGTGCGTGGATGAGTGATGGTTTGTCTGGGATGGCGGTAGGCGGCATGTACGTCGGGAGAGATCAGCGGCGCGTGCGTTGGAGAGCGTGGGCGCTTTGGTCATTCATTGGCTAACAGGCGCGACTTCCAATCCTACCACCTAACAGCATAACCTCGAGAAATATCTCACTGCACCTCAAGCACAAGGTGAGAACTTGCTATGCAAAAAAAAGCCTTACCTTATCCGTTTGCCCTACGGTACAAAAAGTGCATACGTTTGTCGTGCGTGGAGGTCATGTTGCACATCCGTTCCAGCCAAAAGTGAACCAGTGGAACTCGCGTTGGCATCGAGTACACCAACGTCGAGTAATAAAAGCTTAATATATTGCACCACGACATCACAATTTGCATCAGATGCAGAAGAGAAACAGTGACATATTTCTTGGAATACGTATTAGTCTTCTTTGGTAGTTTAGCAGCTACGGCCAGATCTTATTTTCATTATCTAGCTCGATTGATCCAAGCGCCATTGTTTACAGAGACTACAGTTCCTCGTCCTCGTCCTCGTCCTCGGCCTCGTCCTCCTCGTCTACTGTAGGTGATGGCTGCTTTTGTGGCTGTTTGCTCCGCGTTGCTGGCCGTCCAAATGGTAGCTCGCGTTTAGGTGGCGGGTGACCCTCACTTTCTGATTCTACCCGTGAAGCCTGTGCAACCAAGCCTGAGCTGAGCGTCTCAGATAACTTCTTTCGTGTTGTCAACTGTGGCGGTGATGTTGCAGTCTCTTCCTCATCCGTCTCATCATCTGATGGGTCTGGTGTGGCGGCTGGCAGTTCATCATCAGTTTGGTCCTCTTGCTTGGCTTCATCAATTTCCATGTGATCACTGTCCGATTCATGTTTGAGATCTGGCTCTTGTATTTGAACAGCAGCTTTCCGCTTTGATTGACGCGATGCACCTGCTTTGTGTGGCTTATTCTCGCGTCTGGTAGACTGGACAGCAGTTGCTTGTAGAACATGTCAGTAATGAAATACGGTGCCAGAACACGTCCCTCCCTTACCGATTGATTTGTCAACCTGGGATCCTGCTAACAGACGGTTTTGGTCCCTGATTTTTCTCTTTTTTTCGTTGAGTAGTTCCATGAACTGCTGCAACATAGCTGTCTCCGTTTCATTCTTGATCTTGATGAAATCATCCAATTGCGCATTGAGTTTTGCAATCGTCTCTTGCTCACTGCTAACCCTTGTTTTCAGGTCAACGAGCTCTTGCAAGGTCTGGGAGTGAGCTTTGGCAGATATTTGGGCCCAAACGAATGGATTGAACTCAAAGTCATCATCTCTCGGTAGCACAATCTCGCCCAAAGTCACCTTGATACCATGGACATCTTGCCGAAAGGAAAGTTCAAGACTATCTTTGAGGGTGTAGACTAATCGGACGCCGTCCAATATGTCGGCCTTGATTGCGGCCGTGACCGGTTGTTGCAGCAAGAAATGAGATAAAATAATGACCCACTCCTCATCAGTACCCTTGAACTTGTGCTTCAGTGTTACAAGGTTACGCTGTTTGACTGGCAAGGCGTTAGGAGAGCAAACTTGTCAGATTCCCCGTCTTACTCGTAGTCACATAAGGGTTTTCGCCCTCACAGCCGACCAGCCGGACATCAAGTGGTTGAGTTCCTTCTTGGTGGACCTCGACTAGCACCAGGTCGCCGCGGCCAGTGGCCGGCTCTATGCAAACAATGCGTCGATCAACCATGATGGCGTGCAGGTGCGGGGTGGAGGGGAACTAGAGGCGGCCTGTTCAGCAACCCAGACTCTAATGATGTGGTGTGGTAGGCTGGTAGCGCGTGTCTGAGGGCGTAGAGAGGGGCTAGGTTGTAGGTGTTACAGAACCTTGTCCTAGCTCAGATGAGGCCTGTCTTGTAGCCGGCTGACACGCGGAAGAGCTACAGAACCGGGACCGTGTGTTTCATGTGGCAGGAAGTGTGCACCAAAACAACAGTTTGGCGCAAGTCAAGGAGGGATGGGAACTTTATGTACCTGGAGGTTTTGCAGATATTATGTTTCTCCAGGCAGCACAAGATGTGGTTAGTGGGGATCGCCCATGTACTTAGGCAGCGGCAGGCCAGGCCAGGCACAAAGAGCCAAGGTTTGGCCTGACTTGAGGCGGCCATCACCATGTTTTGCGCCAAACAGACCACACGGGCAGTTTTGGAATATATAAAGAGAGAAGGATGGTCGTAAAGGTGAGGGGAAAAGTGATAAGATATAATTACATCAAATCGTAGATCAACGTCAGTGCCAACGGTCAGTGCAGTCAGTATCTGTCTGTGTTCGTGTTCGTGCGTGTCTGCTGCGTCAAACTCGCGCCGTGCCCTGACCACTCGGCGCCGCCTGCATACCTGCCGTGCTCACCGCACCGCGCCTGCCTTCTTTTCGCTTACGGTACCACCAGCTGTCCCTGCAGCTTCCAACCACCTCACGCGCCTTTTCACGAATCCTCTTCTCCCACACACTTCTACACACACAACCCACATCCTCGCCCACCGCGCAAGCATGGCTGCACCTAATCGCAGCTTTGCCCAGCGCATGGCCTCCATGGCCTCCAACAATTCACATGCATCTAAATTCGAAAGCTGGGATGACGGCGACTTTGAAGATAACGACGGTCTGCTCTTTAAGAACTCGGCCATCCAGACTCTCTCCTCTCGCATGTCAGTGCGCTCAGAGTCCAACACTGGCGACGACGACTGGCAGGTCCTGCTCACCCCCAACGATGATTTTTCAACAAACAGAGCCATTCGCTCTGCCAAACAGGCCGGCATCCCCATCCCCACTAGTGTGCCCTCGTCGGCGCTGCTGGGTGGCACCATCAAGAGGCTGGGAAAGAAAAAATCTACTCGCAAAATTCATGTCGACGACGACTGGGCCAACGACCTTGAGTTACCCACCAACGTCCACCAGGGCCTGAAGCTCAAGGCACCCCTGCCCCTCACGCCAGCTGAAGAGCAGGACGACTTCGACGACTGGGGCGAGGGCAGTTTGGGTATCCGCTTCGCCGGCACGCGACGCGATGCTCGCGGCGCCCGCAGCTCGTCCGTGTCTGCTATGAGTCCCAGTCTGGGTAGCTGCATGACTCTTGAGAGTGAGGATGACGACCTGAACGGTCTCGTCCTCCCAACCGAGCCTCTCGACTTCAATGCCCGCCTCGAAAAGATCAAGAAGATGCAACTACCAACACCAGATGCCTCGCCACTCCCTCCTCAGCATTACCGTGAACCACCACCAACCTCTGCGCCAGCTGTGCTGCCTTATGCTGAACTCCCATCGTCACCCACCGGACCCACAGCGTGGGCATCCCCGGAAAGCCCAACCGCCCCATTGTTGGAAAGTCCAAGAGCTCCATCCACCAAACCCAAGGCTGTACACGACGAGGAGGACTTCCTTGACGGCCTAGACTTTGGCGGCGGCGATATCTTTGACAACGGAAAGCTTACGTTGAATCGCAATGTTGTCGTCAAGAAGTCTCTGCCCAAGCTCCCTACACCACCCGCTGCGCGTCCATCGACCACCATCACTTTTACAGATCGGCCAGCCATCTCCCGGATACCTCGGCCCTTGCCCTCGTCGTCGAGCCGCACCAGACTTACACCTGTCTACGAGAACGGCGCTTCAACCCAATCCACCAGCAGGCCAATTCCTACGACAACCAGCGCACAACTCCTACGTGCAAAGCGATCTGCTCCCGTGCTGCGCAGCAGCAATCTCGCTCCAACCCGAGGTCACGTACCTTTCCTTCCCGCTGGTGGTGGCTCGAATGCGCAATCACATCATGTAATGTCCAAGAGCTCGCAGCCCCAGCTTCGGCGCGACTCTGACCCTCGCCGGCCACAGTCTCCTTCCATGCGACCTTATTCGCGGGCGGAAACACCGAGTCGGACAGGTGTGAGAAGGGACCTCGCTCCCTCTGCCTTGTCACGTCACCCACCTCCAAAGAAGCTAACGCAACCCCAGCGTAAGCGCAACTATGGTGACGGCCACGAGCTTGACTTGTTCGATGATCTGCCAACCTCTGCAACAAAAGAGAAGGTGTACGAGAAGGCACCACGAAACGTGGCAAGCAACAAGTCGTTGCGACAACAGCCTAGCAACTCAAGACTGCCCATGGTGGATCGGATGGCAACACCAATGCCTCAGACACCACGAAGTCCTCCTAAAGTGGACCACACGCCACGCTTTGCTCGAGACACTGCAGCTAGTAGGAATGCACGTGAGCAACGGTTAGCAGGTACACGGTCCAGAGCCGAAGGCCCAATTGCACCACGACCCATGAGCTGGGCAGCCCAAGTTGCTGCTCGAAGTCCTCATACGAGCCCAAATGCTCATAAGAAGAAAGGGTCAGGTCAAAAGCCACAGTTAATCCGGCAAATGACACAACCATACACATACAGTAAGTCTTCTTCCACTATGGCTTCTTTTACATCGCTGACCCCAATACAGACGAAAAGGGCATGGTCTACAATCCAACTATGCAACGCTGGGAAGGAAACGAGGAGGCCCTAGTGTCATTCACTTTACCCAACAACTCAACCACAACCCTCGCCTTGACCACAGCCAGCACGCCAACCTTTGCACCACCAGGCCATTCGCTTAATCGGCCGCATGATCGTTCGCACTCCCTATCACACACTGCCCTATCATCAATCCACGCGGCCCAAAAGAGCTTTTCCTCGCGCATGGCAAAGATGAACCCACCACCTGCACCTGCACCAGTGGTAGCACCAATGCCAGTGCCATCGCCTCCTCGGCCTGCCTTGATATCACAGATATCTGCGCCACGCGGTGTGCTCCACGAGGGTGCCATGGTATTCGACCCTGTCAAGATGAAGTGGCTCAAAAAGGCTCGACTATCCAACGATCCCCATTCACCGTCTGAACTGGAGGACGAAGAGGATCCCTTTGCTGGTATTGAAGATTTCAAAGACAACGAAAGCGGTGCTGGTCGCAGCAATATGCCGGGCGATGCTCACCCACCAGATGGGGACGACCCAAGTTTCATTGGTGAAGAGTTTGACGTCGGCCCCAGCTTCACGCGCCGACAAAAAGAGGAAGAGGCCATCTGGCGCCGCAGAGTAGAGGGCTGGGTCGGCGGTATGCGCGACTCGGGCGAGCAAAGAGGAGGCTGGCGATGGGCGATCCGCGACTTCGCCGCCAGCGCCGGTGCCTCCGCACTATGAATAATCATTTTCGACATTATCTTTTTTGTACATTGGGCGCATAACACACACACACCTACACACATCCACGCTTTGACGATATTAACGACAATCCCAACGGACTACTTTTTCTTGCGTAATTTCTCATGGTAAGGCGCTTTAATTATTATTTCTCTTTCTACGCACGAAACGAACGGGAGTTTGTCACAAAAAGATAACGATGTAATGAAGATGAGCCAAAAATGAGGGGAGGGGGAAAGGGGTTTTTCCCTGTATTTTTGTAGTTTGTTCAGATATATTCCCCCGGAGTGTTATGTTGGGCGCTGCTACCGTTTTTTTGGATAATGGGCGTGTCTCACTCTTACGACGCATTTATGACTTATGAGCTTTGTGGCATTAGAAATGGGGGCTTCGTTGCTTTGAGTAGATGAATAATGACATTGATATCTTTAATGCAAATCATGGGTTTCTTCATAACTTACTGTCCCTAGCTGCTAAAATGGAAGGCTGAGAGCGGTTGGTCGCTCCTGCCTTGAAAATAGCACAGCCACCACCACCTTCGGAACAGCCTTCTGCGGTAGGCACCCATCATGCTTTTAGTACCACGCCAGCCGGCGCGAGCATGTCATCTTCACGAAGCCTCTTGTCATGGCCTATGAGCTATCTTTCCCTGGTGCCCGTCAGTACAAATACCAACCACTCGACCCATCAGAACAGGAAATACGCCTACTCCAAGTTCGTCGTGACAAGTGGGGTGAGATTCATTGCGACCCCACTACATTCAGCCTCAAAGGACGCCCAAAATACTTTGCTCTTTCATACGCATGGGGCCCACCCACACCCCTGCACAAAATATGGGTAGACAACGGATATCTGGAGATTAGAGACAACTTGTTCAACTTCCTTGATGAAATCGGTCCAAAGATAAAGGGCTATGTGTGGATCGACCAGATCAGCATCGACCAGTCGAATGTACACGAGCGTGGGCATCAAGTCGCGTTAATGGCCAAAGTCTTTAGCGAAGCCGAATATGTTATCACATGGCTAGGAAATCATGAAGAGTACTACCAAGCAGTTATAGACTATATAGCGGCGTCACCAAGCGGCAAGAGTACGGAGTCAAATGAAGATGACGATGAAGATCTACGACCTGTCGACATTAAAACAATGGTTCGTTCGTTGGCCATACTATTCCACGATGTGTACTTCTCCCGCCTGTGGATAATTCAGGAAATTTTGCTCGCCAAAGAAGTATGGATCGTGGTACGTCGAAATCTCTGGATATCCTGGACCTACATAAGGCGGAACAATCACTTTGCAAATGTTTATCTCATTGGCGAGGTACCATCCGTTGTCAATGATTTATTTAGTGACAGAAGGATCAAATCACACCGAGATTTCCAACGCTTTTTCGAAA
This sequence comes from Phaeosphaeriaceae sp. PMI808, assembly GCA_021365335.1. NCBI lineage: Eukaryota > Fungi > Ascomycota > Dothideomycetes > Pleosporales > Phaeosphaeriaceae > Phaeosphaeriaceae sp. PMI808. The sequence continues at coordinate 23,349 of JAJTIZ010000054.1, forward strand.
GTTATGGTGAAAATAATTGCGCGGATCCACGGGACAAAATATACGGATTCAATGGTCTAAGAGACCCTGCTTGGGCTCCTGCAACACCGGATTATACCAAATCCGTTCTAGAGGTCTTCACTAATGCTGTGATAGAATCCGCACACTATCAGCTCAGGGATGCAAATAACTATTACATTCAAACTGGCTGGGGGAAAGTGGGCAGAAACATGGGGCTTTTTGTGGATCCTTCCAGCGCTTTAGACGACCTCTTTGACGACGTTCAGACCGTTGCAAAGTCTATAATGTTCAACGCTTCTGAAATCTATGTAGGTTTTGGAACCGCTAAAGAGCAGCGTTTGAGGAAAAGAATCCTAAATCTCTCAACGCAGCCTCGAAAAAAAGGGTGGTGGTTTAAGCATGATGGGAAAACACATTATTATCCCTGCTCAATTACATATCTTGAGCCTACGCCAGTGGACCATGAGTGGATTCGATCAGCCCTGGTTAAGCCGTATTATGTGTGCGATACCATCTAGGATACTTTAGAAGCGGGCAATGAGATCAGAGTTAATTTCGTAAGTGATATACAAGCAATCAAGGACATGTGTATCTGTGCATAGATTTGTCAGCGTACGTAGTAGCATAGCTAAATAATACTAGCTTAAGATAGATTAGGTAGCTTACTATGACTTTCATGGTAGTAAATTAAAGTTGAGGAATTTAGAAAAAAAGGTAGGTAGGTAGAAGAGAGTAGATAGTAGTATGGTGTGTATATGCAGGCGAAAGCTAGCTTCTAGGGTCTATCCTCGTCGCCTACTTATTATTGTCAGATGAGATGCGCAATCCGACTACACAATCCGGAGATGAGGCAGTCCGGGAACTCGCCTCCCTAAGGGCAATCACGAGCCCACAACACGTTAGAACACGATACTCAGCTGCGAAAACAAAGGCATTATGGAAGAACGTCAATAGGTATATCTAGGAAGCCTCGAAGATAGAAACGAGGACATAGCAATCAATCAATTTAAGCATACCTAATCATACCCGTTAAATCTAACAGTTATACACCTAGGTATGCTACGTATTCTATCTCTTACTATCTACTAATGTGCTTTAGCTGCACACACTATTGCAGCTGCTATAGTGGCGCAGGTTTCAATAAATTGCAAGTAAGAAAAAAGCCCTGGCGTGAACTGTAGGTGGCGTAGTAAGACGGGTTGCGGCACATGAAATGTATTGCGCAGTCCTAGTAGCAAAATTAGTATATTATAAATCTAGACTGTGCCACTAGAACATAGTGAAGCGCCTAATAAAACATCAGCGGCTAGATATTAAAGCGGCTACGCAATGCCTACTTACACCAAGGTAGGGTTAGGGTAGATAAATACAAAATTAATTCTGTTTCTTACTTACTATATTCTATTACTCTTAAATGTATTCTTCTACACGCTTGATATCCCTCGTCAACCCTAATATTACACCATACGCCAGATTCCTGCAACGAATTGCTATAGCTATGGGTATATATTTTATTTTTATCCTATTTGGATATACTACGTAGGATCTACTGTGCCGGTGCCGAAGGTGTAACCTAAGAGCTTTGGTCTCCCTACGAAATGAGTGTAAAGCTTGGTAAAAGGGGTAATGGTTGGAGTATATATTGCAGTACGGGAGGAAGAGTTTCCTTTATCATCCACCCAATCAGGAATACAAACTCATCTCTTTGAATTCAGTCTTCAGAAATCGTTGGTTCAATCATGCCTTCCGTACTGCTAGAGGTTTTGCCGAGCAACTATCTCCTCACAACAGCACACTACTACTAGTAGATAATAGCTAGTAATAGATAGACTAGAATGCCCTCTACTTCTTATTTATTATCTTGCTAACTTACTTTAATAGCTAGGCTTGTTCATTATACTAATTCTTACTAGGGAATTTTCTTTTCTATATCCTTTATTTATCTACACCTACTCCTCTAATTATCTATACAACTTCCCAGTCAGGACCCATGTAATGTACAAACTCACACCAAAGCTCACTATTCTCTCCTTTCTTTTTAGTTTCCCATGCAATATCGTTATCTAATTGTTGTATCCAGTTCCGCTGTATCTCTTTATGACCTGTCTTATTATCTATATTCCACTTATTTCCTAATTCTTTAAACTGCTCTCTTATGTCCTTAGTCTTCTTATGCAAAGCCTGGGTGCGTTCTTTAAAGTCAGCTCTTATATTACTAGGCAAAGCTCCTACGAGGCTTTTCCACCCCCGAAAATGTGACTCTACAGCATGGACTGACCATGCTTCAGCCCTATCAAAATAGGCTTCACATCGAGAGAATGGACAAGGGAATAGCTTATTTTGTTCTTCATGAAAATGATACTGGTCTAGGGCTTCTACCATGAGAAGCCAGAGGCCAGTCTGTTGGAGTGGGATCTTCTGGTGAGACAGATATTTGGGTTTGTTGAACGCACCAACTGGCCCGTAGAATTGTTTTGGTGGCATTAGAATCGTTTTTCGACATTTTCAGGCTCCCTCTTCTCCCACTAGCCATCTATCGCCTGCTAGTACAATATTTGTCGCCATGTAGTTGAGAATATAGTATTAATACTATACTAAGGCTTTTGTTTCTCCCGGACAAGGGCAGAGGACTTAATGTCTTGTGGACAGGCTTGAAGGAATAGCTGCAATACTAGTGCAAACAAATCTGTATCGTCGTTCTGGCTGATATATTCTCCATTATAGTTCAAGACGACTTTCCTTGTATTAGGAAACCTCTGTTTTAATGTAGTCCAGAAGGACATAATTAGATTGTTCTTAATAGTCACAACTCCATCTAATCGTTTGTATATCCTGTCGCTTATCTCGGGTTGACACGCAATTTCGACATTTTGTACATTGGCTAAAAAAGCCATATCCGAAAAGGTACAGCCAGGATAGGCACCGTCCAAAAGCTAATGTGCCTCAACTAAAAAGTATGCATTCTGCTTAGCCTAGAATAGCTTTGACGCTTCGATGCGAAGTCTTGAGGAAGCATGCATTAATTGGAAGAGGGTTTTGGTAGAGCACATAGCGAGGACGTGAAGTTGGAGTTCCTGTGGTAGTCTTTTGAATTCCCATGTAGCTGTGCCGTGCCATGAAGAGCCAGTATATATATCACCAGGTTGGATATAAATAAATAAAGGAATCTGTTCCTCTTCACTTTTCGTCCTGTAAACCTCCCGACGCAAGCTCTTCGTCCAAAGACAATGTTGTAAGTAGATTGCAGGTATCTTGGGCATGCGTATTTACTAATTCAAAAGTATTAGATAACAGAGTTGATATATACTCAAGAAGTACGTACTGGGAAAGGTAAAATTTGTTTTGGTTACCTACGCACTAAGACTAACTAACCTTTTCTTCCCTCTTTAGGATTAGTAAAGAGGCATGGGTTTACGTACGACATCAATATTCAAAATCTAGGGTGTTCCTAGCCAATGATATATAAAATAGTCGGAGATTGGTTATACTTATAACCCGATATAAGGTAAAAACAAATTATAGGATAAATCCAGAAATGATACATAAAAAGTATATTTATAGGTAAGATGTACCTAAATATATAGATATTACTTACCTACTACTACTACTCTTGGTGTCCGTACGTAGTAGCTCTAGCTATCACGTGCTATAGAGCACGTGTAGCAGGAGCTTCCAGTAAAGGGGTAACTAGATGCACAGGCCTATAGCCCGTGCGTATAGTTCCCCTATATAGATCTTAGATCGATCGTACGTAGAAGAACAAGCTTGAATACACATACAGATCTGAGAGTTTATACTCAACCCCCGTACAATATTGTACCAAGCTTACCGCATGCTTTCGCGCTGCAGAGGAAGCCCACGAACACTTGGAATATATACTTTTCCGTCAACAAAATTATAAAGAATATACTTTTGTTTACAAACCTAGCGTCAAAATGTGTCTACTAGTTATCCAAAGAGTTATCGCGTCTGTTGTAGCTATCTATCAAGTATATTTCATCGATGGGGAGGTAGACAAATTTATGTTCCTCGTCAATGGAACAGGTGTAAATATAAACATACAACATAATTAGGTCTTTCTAGTTGAAATTAAATAAAGAGTTCTTGATTCATTATTATCCCCAATATCAAAAATTATGCATCAGTTTACTCGTGAACTGTATTGAACACATTGGGCGAAGTACAAGGAAAAACTGCCAAACTAATCTATTCACTGCACATTAAATATCAAGACTGTCAAATGATTGATAGAATGAGAACGATGAAGATTTTTAACAAGAGCACATATATTTGAGTGCTGGTCTTATTGGAACGTGCTTGTCAGGCTGTTCCAACGCGTAATTAACTTTTACTCTGCCAAATTCAAACTTTCCAGTTCCGACACTACTGAATCAACTCCACCCATGTCACGCAACAACTCCACCACCTTACTATACTGCCCTAAGCTCCTCTGATTTGCCCATGCTAAAGGCGTCCGTCCAGTAGAATCCATCACATTGACGTCGATCTGGCCCGCATCCAGCAATACCTTAACCGTATCGTCATGTCCATTTTTTGTTGCCCAGCACAGAGGTGTTCGATCATCGTCGTCCCTCGAGTCAACATCCACCTGACCCGTAGCCAGCAACATCTTCACCGTACCCTCGTGCCCATTCCCCGCAGCCCACGACAACGCCGTCCGATCCAAATTATCTTTTGAGTCGACATCGTCGTGCCCCATTTCTAGCAACAGCGCTACCACCGTTTCACTCCCATGCATTGCCGCCAACAACAACGGCGTCTGTCCATCCTCGTCTTCCTCATCGATATCCACCTTCTGAGTGTTGAGCAGAAGCTCAACTGCTCTGAACCGATCATTCCTTGCCGCCCACAGCAACGGCGTTAATTCCTGGTCATCCGCGAAATTCAAATCCTCAGCCGTGCCTGCGTTGAGCAGCAATTGGACCACAGCCTCAGGACTATTTTCTATGGCCCAATGCAGCAAACCTTGTCCATGTGTATCCGTAACATTTATGTTCGCTTTCCCCGAATCCAACAAGATCTTGATTTTCGAATTGAACCCGTTCTGCACTGCCCAAGCCAATGGCGTTAATTCTTCTTCGCCCGTTAGGTTGACGTCGATATCTTCTGTGTCCAAGAGTAGCTGAAGAGTTGCGTCTGAGCCGGCTGATACGGCCCACCATAATACCGTGTGTCCTTCGCCGTCTAGCTTGTTTATGTCAATGTCGCCGGCCTGGAATAACATCCTTACTATTTCGTCATCGCATGATTGGACTACCCAGGGTATTAGCCTGTCTCCAGTGTCGTCTTCGGTCATTAGATCTGCTCTTCCGCATTCTAGCAGTATCTGGACTATCCCTGTTAAGTCGCGTGATAACGCTGTCCATAGTGGCGTTCGTCCATGTTTATCCTTCACGTTTATGTCGACCCTCTCTGTTTGAACGAGTAACCTGACTACAGCTTCTGATTCATCTGATATCGCTCTTTGTAGCAATGTCTGTCCAGCTTTTTCTATGTCGACGTCGACTTTGTCCATCTCCAACAGCAGATCGATGGCTGCTTCAAGATTGTGCTCATAAGCCCACCATAGCGGTGTCTCACCATTTGTATCCTCTTCGTTGAGATCGATTTCGTCCGTGTAGATGAGGTGGTATGCGATCTCTGTGCGTCCATTCTCTACAGCCCTGATGAATAATTCACTGCCTAAGCTGTCTATATTCTGCAAGAGCTCATGTATCGTCCACTGCGGTAAGCAAGATCTGATATCATCTTCTACACTAAAGCCAAGGAGGAATAAAATCGTATCGTAAACGACTTCCTCCATGGATTTTTCATAGTCTGCTATTAGGGAATCAGAACTATATGCATCTGATGATATGCCTAGCAAGCCATAAACAGCATCTCTTGGATCGGACGCCTTGCAATCTTTAAACTTGAGCAAAAGCGTAGATAAATCTCGCGTTTCGCTAAACCAAGAGTGATCTCGTGTTGGTCCTGGTAATATATCCAGAATCGCCTGGCAATTAGCGCTAAGTCGTATCTCGGATATATGTAGCATGACAGAAAATGTGCGAGATGAGATCATTCCTGTGCCGCACATGATCTTAGCTTTCCGTGCATTAGCGGCCTCTTGTATTACCCAAACCCGCTCAAACCACGCTTGGTTCACAAGAGCTTGCAGACCTTTGTTTCGTTGGGCTACGATTTCCGGGTCCATCTGGCTCTGCACAGAATACCATATATCAAGCCATCTCGGATCTGAGATGTCCCATTTATTGCATGCATGCTTCATCGTCTCCTCCTCGAATTGGCGCATACACTGCATGGCAAGATTCGTTGTAGCTGTAGCTTCGCTCAGCGAAATAACCACTCGCTCAGCCCTTTCGTATATCATTCCCATTTGTTGCACTTGGTGCCCACGCTCTTTATCGTTGTCTTGATCGATACAAATAGCATCAATCCATAGGATCCGGTCTTCATATTCATCACGCAGATGTCCTAATGCGAAAAAGAGATTTTCAGTAACTGGCATCCTACGCTCACTCATCTCAATCTCGTACGGCTTTTCCGTGCCTCCCCATGTGTACGATAATGCCTCGTACTCTATAATCGTTTCCATGTCGAAGAAGCAAGTGTGGATCAACTCGCATTGGATCGGGCCATTGTTTCCGCTGAGAAGTCGTACAAGGCGAAAGGAGAAGTCGTCTAAATTTATTGGCTCATATATGAAGCGATCCATTGTTCATTTAGAGCGAAACAATTCTAGCCAGGTGTTGCGCCGATTAATATGCGTAGCGAGTACTGCGAGACATGAGTGACAGCGCATTATGCCAGTTGTGTGCAATGACTTACACAACAATGCGAAATTTTTGTGCTACTGATAACGAATATAGTGCGAATGAAGGGCGTGAATGTGAGGATTTTTGACGACAGTGATACAGTTAAGGTGTAATCTAAAATTAGTACATTTCAGGCAAGCCGAGAGCCTGAAGCTAACATTGCCAGGCTGTGTGTGGCTGAGCAAGCATGGTGATTCGCCAGTACATTCCCATCATCCTACAACTGGAAACATGCTGATATCAGACCGTACGAGCGAAGGAATAGACTGGTAAATTATTATTTTGCGTGTCATGGATTATTGCGATGGCGATGCATCCATCTGAAAGAGCCGATTGATATAGAGAAGGTTAGGAACACAACTAGGCATGCACAAGTTTCAAAATCAAAGGGTAGGAAGACAACTACGAAAGGCGGTCAAAATTTATGGAAAATCGCGTTTACAGGGAATAATTTTACTTAATTAACAAAAGGGAATAGGAGAGTAGATAAACATCTCATTTACCAAACAAAAGGGCTAACGCATTCTGTTTTGGCTCGGATACGCAGCAATCCAAGTCAGAAGAGAATCCGCCCCTAATGTATGTTTCAGCGTTCGAGAAGCTCATGTTTCAAGGTGTGGCTCTAAAAGAGCTTCCAAGGACGAAAAAAAAAAGTGACGCGAAAAGAGGACTCTACCATTTCGCATAATATAATATTATTACTTTAGTAGACCTAGGTCGAAAAGAGAGATAGCACATGATCTTCTCAAGTTCGACCCAAGATGCTGGTTGGCCCCATCAAATGGATCCCGATTTTCCTGCCTGCGCCTTGTAGTTGCGTGTTGTGATGAAAATGACGTGGCGGCCAGCGACTTGGCGACATCCTCCCTAGCCCACCTTACGCAGCATGTTGAACAGGTTTTAGCATCCATGCAATACCAATCGCTAAGATCATCACATCATGATCACACGAACATAATTGATCACGTTGAACTCTGAAACGACGATCGTCAAGTCGATGTAGAATCCTTGAGCACAAGATAAGTCCTGTTACTACGCAGTTTGTGACGTCATCGGCGGTCTAGCCCTCAACACCTCATTACTCAAACCAATCAATTTTCAAGCATTCGGTTACCGGCAGCGGAAAAAGCTGGCTCCAACGTAGAGTGCGCTGTCACAAAATATGTAGGAAGTTGTTCTGACAAACGCTCATTTGCTTTGGCAAAGGGGGGGGGGGTATGCGCGACCGTCGATGATATCATTACCATATCCTCACTTACGGCTATGCGGCTGGGAAGCTTTACCCGTACTACCAGGGGAATTCGTGCATGATTGGCCAGAACCTTGGCTGATGGCTGCCGAGAAAGGAAAAACTGTGGCTTGGGTGGTCGTCAATCTTGGATACACGCGTTGTACGTGGGCTGACCTTGTCATGACTGAGACTGAAACTTGAAAATTAGGAAAGTTGTATATATTTGGTGGCCAGCGACGTACAAATTGTCAACACACACAAGCAACTCACGCTTTCTTGCTTTACCAATCTCACACGATCACATCCTATTTACCAGTTTTTGTCATTTGAAGAAGCAAGTCATCCGCCAATATGATCATTTCTCGCCTCATCTCTCTCATTCTTCGCACTGGACAGTTCATCTTTGCTGCTATTGTCCTCGGACTTACAGCCTACTTCCTCCATGCGCGTAGACACCATGGCGTCGGACCATACGGTCGTCTAATCTACTCGATCATCTGGTCCTCGCTCTCTCTCATCGTTTCTATCATCTGGGCAATTCCAACTACCTCATCCATCACCGGCTACGGATCTGATCTTGGTAAGTTGACATACATACAATTTTCCTCATGCCTGCTTGATCATTCTAACATCAATAACTAGTCTTCACTGGTGGCTGGGCAGCTGTCTTCGGTCTTCTAGTTACGTGGTTCAGCCATGCCGGCTGTGGCTCTGCTTGGAACTGGACTGGCTTCTCTCTCAGTCGCAGCAACGCCTGTGGTCAATGGCGCGCTGCTCAGGCCTTTTCCTTTTTGTCCCTCGTGTTCTGGTTTGCCAGCTTTTGCTTGGGCGTCATCACTGTCCACCGCCTTTCCAGGCGTGTTGACAGGTAAGCAGTTACTCACATTGATACAACAGCATTTGCTGACTTTATTCAAGGCGTGGTGGCTCGCGCGTCTAAGAGACATGTACTTTGAAGATGCCTGGAGAGAGAATGGAATGATTGTCAGCTTGAAGATGTGAAGCGTGACTTGGTGAAAGTTGGTTGTTCTCATTATCTATACCCAGACGTGTGGCTTTACTTCTCCACTTATTGAAGTGTATGATGAACATAATGTTTGATTTAGCAAGCGTGGCGCAAATGGACCATGCTACGAATACTGTTACGATGTTTAAGTTTAATATATATGATTAAAACATATATGACTTTGAGATGCAGATGATGAGATTTCTGTTGAGAGTGACTGAAGTGCATGAAAGTGGCATTAGCGTAATTGGGTATCACATGCGTCGAGATTGCCACTACACCAGAAGCAGACATGCAGCAAAGCCAGAGATGACAGCTCTCACAGGATCGGGAGCCCATGTACAGAACCTTGGAAAGGGAGGAGTGATTGTTGCACGCTCATGCTGTCCTCGCCGAACTCCTCCGAACACAAACACGGCAAATGACATTGCTAGCTAGGTAGCTAAAACTTACACAACAAACTCGCTCACCGCCTCAGAACCAAACAAAACACCACACAGACTCATCGGCGTGACTACTCGTGCATACGTTGATGCCTACGCACGAACCCTCCCAGCCTCCCACCAACGCCTGCGCTAGTAAAGTCACGTGCGCCACTAGCGCCTAGTCTCACCACTGGGTATATAAACCCCTCCCCCCACCACTTTTACAAGGCATACTTACCTTCTTGCGATCACTGAGCTCAAGCTTTCGGTCGATCATTCGGGATCTGCTGCATTGTACAGCGCGGACAGGTCGTGGATTGAAATTTCTTCGGAGGTTTCAGCGGGACAATTTTTGCTGGTCTGCTATCGAATAGCATCCTTTTCATTGATGGTGTTGCCTTTGGCGATGCCTCGAGGAAGACACGTTTAGAGTAGCGCGTTGAGGATGATATGTAATAAAGTTTGGGTGTTCGTTGTTGCATGTACCTTGGTTCAATGTATATATATGATGCGCTATGATTACATGTCAAGTGTGAGGCTGCTATTCTAACCTCATTCCTCTTGAATATGTGCCTGCAAACTCTCACCCTCGCACAGGCTTGCGCCCATCCTCTACAACTGTAGATTCTATCTCAGCAGCCTTCTCCTGTTCAGTATCTTTACTCTCCACCTCATCACCCTCCATAGCCTCATTCTCTTTCTCACCAAGTTCGCGATACTTCCTCCTCTTCTTCTTATCTGCACTCGCCTTCTTCTTGCTCTTTTCCCTCGCCTTGACCCTCGTCCTTGCGCCCTCTCCTAACTCAGCCTCCTCAATCTTGTCCTGCAAAATCATGCGCGCCATTTTGCGATTCACCGTCCGACTCCTCGTGTCCTGATACTTGACCACGATGCCTGTAGGAATGTGTTTTAGCTGCACGGCACTCGACGTCTTATTGATCTTCTGACCGCCGGGCCCACTCCCCTTGAGAAAATTCTCGATAAGATCCGAGTCGAGGAGGACAGGGCGCGGCGGGAGGGACTTCGCGAGGAGGAACGGGGCGATGGTGAATGCGCGCATAGCATGACGACTGCGGAAGACGGCGAGCCGTGAGGTCAGGATAGGCATTGCCATGGGTTCAAGGTGGCGGGCAGCATGGCGCATGCATGGTGATAGCATTGACGCGCCGAATCTTCTCCGCGTCCTGGGGGGCAATACAATATCAATGATATGGACTACAGTAGACGGATCATCTAATTACTTTTGATTGTGACGAACAACTGCAGCGAGTGCGGCCCAGGGCGGAAGTGGAACGAGCCTAGAGTCGCGTGATCCCTGCAACATCAATCAAACCAACCAAAAAAGTGCCTGACTGACCCCGACAGCCGTCGCCTGCCTTGACACCCCATACCTACTTGCGTATTTCGTGATCGAGTCTCGTTCATGATCGATTCGACTTACTTTGTAACCCTCGTCCTTCTTGCATTCGCATCCGCACTCCTCTTCGCCGTAATGCTGTACCCAGCTGCCCTACTCCGTTGGTTCCAGCGCAAGCGCTACCAATATGAGGTCACCTTCTCCTTATACATGTTGACTTCGACCGAGAAGTTCATCTTCAGTACGTTCTACTGCGCACCTTCCTCTACCCATCACGCCGACCCAGGGCCATAATCAAACCACAATAAACAAGCTAGACGTACTAACAATGGGTTTCTAGACTCTGTACTCTTCCTCCTCCTCTCACTCCTCATCATCGCCGCTTCTCTATACCTACCAAACCACATCACCATCATCGCGAACCGCCTATTCTACTACTTCTCAGGCAACGAACAGACACTCGCTGCCAGCGCACACAAAGCAGGACAACACATTGCCGACGCACATCTAGGAGGCGCATTAGCAGGCCAGGCCCGAGGATTCATGGACCCATAAGCAACGAAAACGCCCTTAACATGTACGGATTGTCCATGAACAGGAAATAATTCACGATAAAGTAGGCATTGGCGTCAATCATTGTACAAGGCAGGCTTGGGGGATGTTGGTTTCTCGTCTTCTTCTCTTGCCATGCGTCTCAGGTAGATCTGATTTTCAGGGCCCCCCGCGATGTTTTAAGGGGGCTTGTGGCAACACAACACAACACAACATACCAACCAAAGCAACTATTGCATGGAAACGGCGTCGGCGTTGGGGGCTGCCTTGGCAGCTGACGATTACCAAGTTTACGATAAGTACTCTGGTTCGCAGAGTGTGGCATCTACATAAACATAATGTTAATATCTATTCTTTCTTCCTTTTACATCACATCTGCTGTGTTACATGCAGCCCATCACACGTTGGGTTCCTTTGCGAGCTGGGGGGGTGTTGCGGATGAAAAACAGAGAGAAACATCCATGTCCCTTCTCACATTGACTATAACTAGGTTACTTCGCCCTGACGATAACCTACACCAACACCAACATCCGTTAGCGAAGCCTAAACTGACAGCCGGCACCCTCGGGCCAAACCCATCTCGGCGCGGGGCCTGTGTGTGTGTGTGTGCAACTGCATGTGAAAATGAGAAAGATGGCTATATACTACCATGGCATCATGACGTGTGCCTGAACGGAAGATGCAAGGGGCAAAAATGCTCCGGACACGCGGCTCGGCAGAATGCGAGATGGAAGCCTGGGAGAAGAATTCTAGAAGTATTGCGGTGCCAATGCGAAATTGATAGATAGCTAGATAGCCTATCGGAAATACTGGGCCTACCCTTGGTTCGGGTAGCTATACGTGTTTCATCGTGATGGATACGTGGTCGTGGCACAGGTGGACGTGGGGCCAAGTACTTTCGTAGGATTACAACCTAGACTAGACTAACTTGTTGGTTCATTTGGAAAGCTTTGCGTATTGTACATAGTTTGCTACTAATGAAATGTTACATGTCTGCTTCTAATTAAACCCACATAATAAGTTTTGATAAAATTGCTTGGACTAAGCCACTGAACTCCTTGCGTGCTGAAAACATGTTGTAATCCTGTCGTAAGATATCCATTAGTGCACCCAGATCTCATGGACCAAATAGAACGCCGACCGCATTTTGCAAAGCCGTGGTCGTGTAGTCATTGATTGTGACGAGTGCAGGGAACTCTTGCAGCGCTACTGCATATGCCCGACCAGCCGCATCATTACTGACAAGCAGTAGAATAGATGGAATCCCTGCTATTGACTTGGTTTCGCTTATCTTCCTCCAGATATCTCTCGCGAAGTTGACCTGCTGCTCGAAAGCTCGAGGGTTGCCGCTCATAACGTTGTCTGTGACGCAAATCACAATAGTGACAGCCCCGCTTGATGGTAGGAAGTCGCTGTGCATCTCAGTCATTCCATGGTCCAGGCGATAGGGCACATGTCGGACCTGACGTGGTAGAGCACGCCCCAATGGTTCAAAAGGATCCATGTTTCTTGCCAGTGTGGATGTGGGGGAGTGAGGTACGAATGGAGTGAACAGTGTAATGACTTCAGCTTCGTTGAGTCTCCGTAGTCGGGAAAGGAAGTCTTCTGGACATCGCACAAGTTTTGCATTGCCAGCAGAAGAAACGTCCTGGAGTAAAGTGGAAGAGGCCATTCTGGGACGGGACGATTTTGTAGTCTTGGAGAATGTTTTACTCTTACGTTCACCCATCGTGATGCCAGGAAACGCCTTGACGCTAAGAGATGTATAAACGTGGCGACGACCTGACGGCACAGCCGTAGTGGAGCCACGAGTGTAGAATAAAGTTTCGTTGATGGAGCAACAAAGGATTCTTGTCGAGGAGGCCACCTTTTGACCTTCAAAGACTCTGGCTCGAGCTCTTCATGCTTCCCCACACCTAAAACCCAATATCAACCCCTCTCTACTTGTGTGACTATGAGGATGAAGTGCTACTCCTCAAAATACTGGCACTGGCCAAGTTGGGAGGATTTGTAACAAGGAGCTTTTAAGGTAGTGACAAGGTCAAGTGTCGCGAATATAAAACGTCCGGATGACAATGATGTATCTTTCCACGTCAACAGTGGTCATCCATGTAGCCGTTGGGCAGAGCGTAAGTGTTAAGTGCTGGCGGACCGCCCTGTGGACCGTGAACCCTGCTTATGGTGCCTTGATACTCTAGGATCCTCAACGTCGATTATAAGTGTGTATCTAGAAATACATGTTAATAATATTGGGGGTAGTGGCCAGGGTGGCACAGCATGTGGGAACGAGAAATGTGGTACAAAACTTTGGACATGCATATACTGAATGTCATGATATCTGCGGAGGTGCCGCTACTGGACCCTAGCATACGTCAAAGTCCTGAGGTCGCGCTTGCACACGACGGGATGGTTGCGGAGCGTTACACAACGAAGAGTGGATTCAGCGGCGATGAATCCGTCTGGTCATGTTCGCGCCAGGTAGCAACAAGCGGCGTTTGACGGTCAGGACCGAATGCGGCCTTAAATAGAGACTCCAATCTTTGCAACCTCAGCCCGGACATAAACCAATTGAAAAGTGGTTGGTCAATCTGATAGGGTTTAGATGGTCATTTGCTCGTACCACATGCATAAGCTCTCTCCAAGCTGACGGTCCTGTTGACCGGCCCGGGACAAGAGACTAGCTGTAGGTAGGCCAGAAGCCCAATTTTACTGCGAGTCTAGGCGCCAGTAACCAGGAATGCGAGCTCATGCGGATAGCCGCCGCATGTACGTGATAGATAGTGGATGATGTACATGGCTTGGGACCCAGTACTGTTCGAGCACACTCGTTGCAGTAGTAGTCGGTCTGAGCAGCGTAACAAGCCACCACTTAAACTCAATAAAAGCACCGCGGGCCAACAGGACAATCAATTTACGCTTACTGTGTAACATTGTCGATGCAGAAAGACGAAGGATGGGATGCATGTCCAGTGATCAGAGTACTTATGCGGGTAGTGACGCTGCAAGATTGAGTGCATAATCGACGCAGTGGGTTGACCCATGAACCGTGGAAACAGGCCGCGCTTACACTTCTTGAGCAGGCAAGAGGATATCCGGTCCGATGATGCATGACATATTCGGTGATCAACTTGAATTTGATGAAGAAAATGGTCCAATGGAACACAGAGCGTGCGTGGAAGGTGGGTGGACCGTGGGTGAGTGGAAGACAGGAGAACTTGGCGTGCAGTGTGCATCAATCTGGCTTGCAGCTTCGCTTACTTAGCGTCCAGGGAAGGCGCGATGTGGGTGTAAACACCATCGCCTTAGCCCCGTCGTATCGTATCGCCCCAAGGATACATTCACTGCTGACCTTGGTCTCACTGCATGCATGGGGCAAAGTGAGTGTGATGCCTTCAATCATCGGTAGGGTCCACTGTCAATGTTTCCACGCTCGCCTCACTGATGCCCTCGGTAGAAGAGCGGCCCGCGCTGCACGATGCGCTAGACTCACTGCATAAAGGTTAGGAGAGTATTGAATGCGACTATCCAAGGCTGATCAGGGCTGACATGGGCTGCAGCATCAAGTACACCGGCAAAGCAACGCACCGTAAAAGTATCCGGTGTAATCGATGTCATCTGCCGGCATGCTTTCGACGACGGACTCGATCCAGATGCACTTCGAGATGTCGTGCAGCTCGTCTCTGTTAAGACGAATTTGGACCAAACAAGTGTCACCACTTTGGTCAAAAATCTGTACCCTTCCCGGCGAGTACCCGTTGGTGTCGTTGTAACTGTCGTGGGGGCATTGGGTTTGGGCAAAGGCAAGCCTTCACCAAGCACTCAAGACAGCCTTGTGAAGTGGCTTACCACCGTTCACGAGATCATTGAGGACCCCAATGTCTTATCTCGTTTATACGGTGTGCTTTTTGGCATGCTGGATATGATTAGTATCAGGTGTGCTTCGCCCAAGTTCAGCTCCTTGGATCCATAGTAACCCTAGCAGAACCTCTTTGTGCCATCTACTATCATTGATTACCCGCAGAATACATGTGAAGCCATATCGGATTCAACAAATGTACGTCGGCTTGAGACCGTTATGAATGCATACTAACATAATCATAGCCTTGAACTCTCCCGCGGTCTCGGTAACGAACCGGCACTCCAAGGGCTTCTCCGCATTTTCAAGGATTACTACCCTGATATTATACTTGGAAGTGCATCTACAAACCGGAAGTCGTTTGCTCCGGTGAGTTCCGTGTGCAGTGCAACCGCATTTATGCAACCTGGCGATTACTTCCATATCTCCGCCACCATTTGTTACACTGTTGAATTACCTGCTGACCTTTAAAGCAACCTGACGCGGAGTGGCGAACAAGGATCTCCATAATCCAAGATGCCAGCACAGCAGCGGATGATACCCTAAGCGACCGGCATAATGGCTTCAAGGTATTACGCAAAGGATCTCAAAGGAGCAAAATGCCCGCCATCCCAGAGGTGCATACCTACCATGCCACTGAAGCTTCTGTAACCCTAGAGGGAATCGATACTGCAGATGCCTTCGCAGAGAAGCTCGATCGCATTGAGCCTCCTGGTCAACTGATATCATTCCTTACCGATCCACTTCTGCAAAAATATGTGGAGTTAAGGCCAATACCTATAATATCCACTAGAATCAGCCTGTGGCTCTCAACGTGTCTCGAGGATTTGTATGACTCTGAGGCGCTGGAACTTGGTGATCCTCAGTACTTGAAAGAGGTCATTGACGGCCTCACCCAAAATGCCAAATATACGAAGGTACGCTTCTAGACTAATGCATTTTACTTCAGTCATGCTAATCTACACAGACCTTGCATCCCGCAGCTCTTACCTTTTTAAAGGTATACATGCCTATTTGGAACGGACAGGAAAATGTTGACTCTATACTTGCACTGCTTGCGCACATACCCATCGATTCGTTTCGGGGTGTATACACTACCTTTTTCTTACCTGCTGAGAAAGTCCTTGCACCCAAAGGCTCTTCCGGATACCAGAGCCTTATCGAATTTTATACATCTGTACTGCAACAACACCTGTGCGTAGCTTCATCGCAAGCTGCCCAGCATGGTTCATCCGTACACCAAGTATTTCATGACATGGCGGCACATGTTTCTACTATATCAACCTCACTCCTGCTCTCCCTACCATCAGGTTCAGGCCATCCTCTTGTATCATCCGTCCTTTCTTACTACGAGTTGCTCTCTGCTTCGTCTAATCCCCACACCGTACCAATCGTCCTCCCGCCAATGCATTTGATCTACCTCTTGGCTCAAGATAGCTCCCCAAGTACTTTATCTCGCATCTGCGGCATCATTGGTTCATATAAACAAGCCTTTGACCGACATCCAAAGCCAGTAAAAGACTACTATTCCACAATCGTCACAGATTCGCTCAATTGGTGTCTGCGAGACTTATATCACCTCATGTGGATATCTCGCGCTCTTCTTATGGCGGATGGCAAAGCTATGGGCTTGTATTGCGATCCAGCATTGCGTGAAACACTGAATGAATATCTGAATAGCACGAATCATGACTACGCGGTTAGTACCGCATTCGGGTTGTCTAACAGTTTTTGTCTTGCATCCATGTCAGCTGCTGCCTGGCGCACTATGGAGGAACGAGAGATTAAGAGTGGCGCCTATAATACCAACAAGATCAGATATCATCAGGGTCCTGTGAGTAAGCGCAGCTTGGATGCACTCAGAAAGAAGGGTGGAGTGAGCGTAGACTGGGATGGATCGCACGGATATAAGGTGTTCGTGCTGAATTGGTTGACGGAAAGAGGTCTAGGTGGCATTAGAGAACTCATGTTTGCTACTGTCACAGAGTTGAGAGGGAAAGCGTGAGTCGCTGTATATAAGTCGATAGACCGTTATTTGTTACAACTTGAAATTGATGAAATTCGAGTTATGAAGATAAATCGCAGTTCAATGATGAAGATTTTCTTCTCAGAAGAAATATATGCCATCTTGGCTATATTGTAATAGGAGCCTTTTCAACTAATTACAACAGGGAAGGCTATGTACTAATCGTCGGGGCTTTTTTCTTTATCATTCAAGCGACATAGTACTTCAACATGAATAAACATGTCACGACTTAATTAAGTTCTCAATATAGGCAATAGCATATGGTCTTTCTGCCCAAGAATTATAGTTCTCTATCACCAGATGCTGCGTACGGTCTTCATCACCATCTTCGTAATACATCTGTCGACATCTGCGTTCCTCGTGCATGGTAATGAATGTCGACCAAAGGTCTGGGTCAGCTTCCTTTACAGCTGTGTATAGTTCCTCAACCTGCGTCCGTAATGTTGCAATCTGCTCTTTATGGTCCACGGAATCAAGAATCTCGGGAGTTTCAGCAACGAAGGAGCTGTTGCAATTGATAAACTCTCTCGGAAGAGGCGGACCGGTGGCCTCTGCATTCCGTTGGAGCCTCACAAGATCTTCAATGATACTAATCTTAAGCAGAGTGATGATAAGAACATATGCGATAGACTTTGTATGTTTGAAGATTTCAACAGATTCAAGGAGATTAGCATCATCCGTGTTTAGATATGGTTCGCCGATATAACCTCCCTTCGCGTCTACTTGATTTGTACACCACCATTTACAAAATGCATAGGCCTGAACTTCTAGTCCTGCCTGGAGGAATAATCCTGGTATAATGTCACAGACTTTCAGGGTGTCGCATGGATCAAGCTGTAGTAGGTCAAGAAGATGATCTAAGCACAGCAGGATCGCTCGGGGAGTATTGACCCTGCGCAGCGTGTTCACCAATGTGAGCCGCGTCAATAGATACAAATACGTGTTACGTATAACCCCGAAAGAGCCCTTGAAATTTTCGAAAGCATTGACCCCTCCTTCTTGCATTAGTAGTTGGCCTCCAATTTGGTGCTCAATACTGATTTCTTGATCCTTTCGCAGATAGATTGGTGGCAGGGTTCATCATTGACTTGATGCTCCGTACAACAATACGGAATAACTCTACAATTAGCACAATAAACAAGGTCATCCTTTTTGATGCAGGCAGGGAAGGCGCAACCGAGGATCACATTGGTGGAAAACTCAAATTCTCTTAGTATTGGGTAGTATTGTTTGAGGTTTGCAAGGCTGGCAAGGGGCATGGTTTAAAAATGGGTCTCTGTATTTAGGCCGTGATCAATAAATCTCACTTCCTGGGTGCCTAAGGGTGGTGATATTTTAGCAGACCAAAATTTTGAGATCTTTACTTGTACACTTCTATGTTGTGTGCTTTACAAGTACATAGAGTGGCGGCGATCAAGGGATATTTATATGGGGACAAGTCCTGATATATGTCACGACCTAGGTATTGGTGACTCAAGTGCTTGGTTATGATTCATTTTCCTGAGGTACAAGCATACTATTATGCGGCTAAGCTTTGGATCTTCCTATGACGTTCATGTGAGTGATTGCGGATATCTATATGGAAGCCACTTGACCTTTACGCTTCATTGTCATCTTCGCAGTCTACTAGGTGTCCATAAAGTCAGCAAAATTGACGCCTACACTCTGAGATACCATATCACATGCCACCTGATTGAAGAGTCAACTTACTCAGCGTTTTTGTGTGATTGGTGGGCTGAGAGTGGTATTATTTGCATTGCCATATGTTGCACTTAGAACTGCAGCGAGAGCAGTTGCCTTGGAGACCAAAGTGTACTGGGCTGTTCCCAGCAGATTTAGGAAGTATTCCAATGGCGAGTCAAGAGAACAGCCTTATCATCGCTAGGCATCGCGCATGGTTTATCTCCTTTATGCTATTTTGAGTAAGTCCAAAAAGGAAGACTTGTATGGCATTTATGTAGTATTATGTAGTAGTTATTGTCTTTTCTTCGATGCTTGATGAAACAGAAGTGACCGTGCGCGGCTATGACGAACTGCGGCAGGTGTTGCACGTGCGCATTGATTGGACCAGCATTGGTCGAGGAAGCTCCCCACCAGTACTGTAGCTCTTCTTTTGGTGTGCAGACCTTTTCGTCGTTAAAACCCTCTTTTGTCCATTATTGCTGTCCAATTGATGCTCCTGCTCTTGCACTGATAACAGTTGAATCCTTTGCTGGCGCGCAGTTATGAAGTTTGGCACAACCCTTCGCAAGAGCGTATACCAGCCGTGGAAAGACAAGTACATCGACTACGACAAGCTCAAGAAACTACTCAAGGACAATGAAGACGACGATACCTGGACTAATGATGATGAGGAGGCCTTTGTCAATGAGCTTGCCAATGTACAGCTAGAAAAAGTGCACGGTTTCATCCAGGAGATGTCGCAGAAATTGCGCGATCGCACCTCGGCCTGCGAGAAGAAGCTAGAACCTCTAGCTGTCGGCATTCAGTCCGACGACAATGAAGATGGCAAGAAGGATGACAAGGGTGAGGGTCTGTTTGCGCAAGCTGGTGATGCGTCCAAGAAACCAGAGCTCAGCCAAGAAGACAAGCAGAAGCTTCTGCAGGACGTCCTGAAGGAGCTTGACATCGTTACCAAAGAGACCAAAGAACTCGAGGGCTTCAGCAGACTCAACTTCACGGCCATAATTAAGGCAACTAAGAAGCATGACAAGATCCGAGGCGCTTCATACAGGTTGCGACCCTTTATCGACGCGCGCATTGCTCGACACCCACTGCATTCCGAGGACGCCTCGCCGCTGCTGTACCGTCTATCTGCGCTGTACTCTTTCGTCCGCCAAAGCTTAGAGGGTAAGGCTAAGGATGATTTGGCTTTCGATGAGGATACCGCAAATACCAGCAGTTTCCACTCTCACAAGTGTATGTCTCAACATTAACACCCAGCAAGGGCCTAGCTAACAATGCACAGTCTGGGTGCACATGGACAACCTCTTTGAGGTCAAGACCGTCATCCTCCGCCGCCTCCCAGTCCTCGTTTACAACCCACAGTCGTCCAAGATTGCCGAAGGAAGTCAACGCGATCCCACGATCACTTCCATCTATTTCGACAACCCGAATTTTTCTTTATATACAGACAAGGTCAACAGCAAACAGGATGCCTCTTCGCTCCGTCTAAGGTGGTTTGGCCAGCTTAGCGAGAAGCCGGAGATAATGTTTGAAAAGAAGGTTATCAAGGAGGACAATGCGGCGGAGGAGGTTCGATTTCCTATCAAAGCAAAATACGTGCAACCTTTCTTGGAGGACAAGTACCACATGGAAAAGAGTATCGAGAAGCTCGAGTATCGGCGGAACAAGGACCAGAATGAATTGGACCAGTTCAAAAAGGCCGTTACAGACATCCAGGGTTTCGTCAAGGACCAGATACTTCAGCCTGTACTTCGCGCAAACTACACCCGAACCGCTTTCCAGATTCCTGGAGAAGACAACATTCGTATCTCGCTCGACACTAATCTTGCGCTGATCCGCGAAGATGCACTGGACATGGACAGGCCCTGCCGTGATCCCGAAGACTGGCATAGGCGTGATATTGACAGCAGTAACATGGAGTTTCCGTTCAGAGCGATCAAGAAGGGCGAGCTCCACAAATTCCCCTACGCTATGCTCGAGATCAAGGTGAAGAAGGGCATCAAGAAACAGGAGTGGATCGAGGACCTTATGAATTCGCATTTGGTCAAGGAATCGCCCCGTTTCTCCAAATTCGTTCACGGTGTCGCTAAGCTCTTCGAAGATAACGTCAACACCTTCCCCTTCTGGCTCAGCGAAATCGACAATGATATCAGGAAAGAGCCTGAAAAGGCCTTCGACGATGAACAAGAGCGCAAGCGCAAGGCTGCGGAGGATGACTTTGTAGTTGGATCTCTCTTTGGTGCTCGTGCAAGTCCAAGCTACCGCCCCTCAATCACTTCTCCAGCAGGTACACCAGCCGCGACGCTGTCAGTACCCAAGAGTGCAAGCGCAGCAGCGCACTCGCAACCCGTTGTCGGAGCCCCAATTGTCGGCTCACATCTATCGTATATTTCACAGCAACAGGAGAATACAGGCCGTGTAGCAGAGGAGCATGACTCGTCAGATGACGAAGGTCTATCCAAGGGCAAGAAGGGTGGCCTCGCCGCCATGTTCCCATCCTTCTCCACCTCCAAGTATGCTCGCAAACAACGGAACAAAATCCAACTTCCACCTGGTATTGTGGATCCCGGTGTCTGGATCAAAGACCAAGGCATAGTGCGCGTCGAACCCAAAGTCTGGCTCGCAAACCAACGTACCTATATCAAATGGCAGCACGTCAGCGTCCTACTCGCATCACTCTCTCTCGGCCTGTACAACGCGGCTGGCGAAAACAACGACATTGCGCGCGCATTAGCCGTCGTATACACGTGTGTCGCAGCATTTACACTAGTCTGGGGCTATGGCATATACATGTACAGGAACAAACTAATCCGCGAACGTAGCCCCAAGGACTTTGATGCCGTTTTGGGCCCGTTGGTGGTGTGCGTCGGGCTAGCCGTTGCACTTTGTTTGAACTTTGCATTCAAGGTACGTGATGACATGTAACTACACATGTGATGCATAACTAACAAGTGATACAGTACAACGTGCTTGCCAAGGAGAAACATCACCATGGCAGCGTTAATGCGACTATTGTTGACGAGAGGATGGAGCTGAGGTTGTAGCCTGGTTTTTTTTTATCACAGCGGCATTGGAAGCAAGGAGTAACGCTGATGTAATTGACGAAAGCATGCTTTCACGTAGTCAGCCGACTTCAAGGATGAAAAAAGATCCCAGGCTGTGACACAGATCTGGACCCTTTTTCGTATCGCTGTTATCATTGCGACAGATCGGTTTGCATCTGTCATTGTAAAATTAAAGATCGTTGTGTCTCGATATAATTAAATAGCGAAGAGGAACCGAGTTCAGGGGCCGTCGCATAATCGTGGCGAGAACTTGGGCTTGGGCTTTGTTTTTTTTTGGGGGAGTAAGGTGCTCAAATTGCGTTCAGGGCAAATACGATCGTTTTGTCTCGGATATAATGTGTTCTGTGATTCTAGTTCTAAGCAACTGCATGTGTGGTACCTAGGTATTTGTCACATTGTCCGCACGAGCGAGGCAGGAAAAAGCAAACTCATTCCTGACTTTGCGTTTTGGGCCAAGTGAATATATTGTGACGGTACTATTGTAGATGGAAAGTGCTGAGATATTGAATTTCGGATGGCGTATTCTGTGTATTTCATGATCGGGTAATTTGAAGGTACATGTAGCCGCGGTCTTTCTGGGAATACTCTGGCTCGGCCTACTCATGTGCTATTGAGTGACACGGGGAGGTATATTGCGATTACGCAGATTGTACATGACCATGACAGTTTATTGAGAGGAAAAGCTGAGCAGCCATGCAGGTCTTGTCGTGGTACCCTAATGGCCACAAATATTGGGGTGTGTGATTTAGCATCGTATTCCTAACGGCCTTGTGTTAGTTTCCGGTTTCCGGAATTAACAGTTGCGTGTACGTGGCCGATGCGAGGCTGTCTACCGGGATGAATGTAAGATATCATGCGGCTAAAGCTGGGATTACTGTGCCCCATCTGGTCGATCGAGGCGTAATACCCTAAGTATAATCACTAGTCTCGATCAATTTACAGAGTGGCGCAAGAGGACGAACCCATATCACAATTGAATATTGCTGTGATAGGTAAGTGATGCGGTTGGTGAGTGCGAAAAGTTGTCAAGCTTCCAGGTAAGCTTTGGCTATGGTTGGAGGCTGAACTCAGGGTGTTTGAGGTGACCTGGCCATTCTAGAATTGGGTATCCCATCGATATGACTAGATACGGTTATCTGCCACCGCTGCTACGTGACCTGGTACCGCTCAATGAAGTCATATGATATATATTCGGAGCTTTGTCCTCTAAATATAGTCTACCTCATGACAGGTCAATTAGGCGTGCTATCCCATACCGACAACGGCAGCAATGTAGACAGCCTGACTCTACTTACCAACCTAGTTGATAAAAAGCGGCAATATATTTCCAAGGTTGTCTAGAACAACGTGACGTGGTGGTCATGTTGTAGCACACCAACCTCGTGTGAGGTGGACAAAGTTGCTGGGGGAACTTTAGCAACCTGACCCAGGTAGCCATACAGCAAGCACCGGAAAATTCTTGCCATTCTTCATGTTCTCTGCACGACATTGCTGTCAAGGCAAGGGTGCTTACCGCGTCCCGAATATCGACGACCATCTCCCCAGTTCGCGCTCGCCTAATGAACATTTTCATGACGTAGTTATTATTCTGGCTAGGCGTAAGGCTAGCAAGTCGTAATGAAGCAGAGAGACAGTTGTAATCAAACAAATAGTTTAAAAGGACGGCCGTATATTGCTCCCGTCTGCCTAAATGCACAAGGAATAGATATGTGCAGGGCAAGGGCTTGCCTTGGTGAGGACCTAACCCCTGATGCGCAAACGCAGCGAGCTTGTGATAGCACTCGTTGGAGATCAATTGGGGCACAGGCGGTCGAACAGTAGCACATCAAAGGCGCGCATGTGTCAATAATGCATGCAGTTTCGACGAAATATGGAGTCAGTGGTTGTCGTGCGACTAGGATGATCTGCGGGTAAAACCTTGGCGGATGGTATCAACCACCCACTGGGTCCACAGCGTTGAAGATCGCGGCAACTACAAACTTCGTCCTCTTGGTTGGAATTGAGACACACGGTATGCTCTGCGCATTCCACCGCCAAAGCCTGATGCAACTGATGCCATGTCTGACACTTGGGAGCTTTACCTCACCAGCCTTTTGTAGTTTGAGAGGATATTATTGTTGAAATGGACTGCCTTGAACTTCAGCCTACATAGGAGGCTGCGTCTCTAGCGTTAGCCATCCCTGCTGCGGCTCTTTGGCCAACAATCGTGTCCTCTGTGACCCCAGCAAACAGCCCCTGATAGACGGCCCTATGTGGGTTTTGGACCTGCATCCAACTTATTGTGATTGGTGTCACTCTTGCATATACCATTGTATTGAGAACCCTGTTGCACGCGCCGTTACCCAAAGGATGCGGACCGTCGAGGCGGTGCCGACAAAAATGGTACTTGTACTCGTTCAGGCCCTAGATACTGCATCTTGGAGTATATGGCGAAAAGTGTGTGGTTGGCCAAGGACCTCGAACAGTGTGCTGGAGGATCTTCCCTTTTCTCGAAGCTCTAATCTTTCTTACTTAATGCTTTGCAGCCCATCACCTGCCCACGTCTCCGACTTATTGGAAATTGCACTGTGAGTAGAGCCCGTTTGCCTTGAGTGTTGCACGTGAAGCCGCGTTGCTCTTCAAAACAGAAGCCACCACTGAGCATATTACCGTACCTCACCCAACAAACCCTCACCTTCATTTATTCAATTTCCAGCTCAACTCAGTCTTTACCATTACGCCCGTCAAGGCTCATCAATCCTTCTTTTCAGCTGGTTAGACGTCATGAAGACATTCACTCTACTTGCCCTCGCGGGTCTCACTTGCTTTGCTAGCACATCACCCGTCTCTCCCCCACGAACATTGCCAATCCAGGCTCGTCAGGGTAATGGCACTACAACAGCACCATGTGCCCAAGTCTCGCTTCACATGTATGGTAATGGCACTTCAGTCATCAACAACGAAGTCCCTGCAGGGCTCGCTTTCGAATGCCTCTCCAGTGTACCCTTCAACGCTTCTTCAGCCAAGAACCTACTTGTCGCCATTCGGCCGTACATCAACTGGCAGAGCACTCTCACTCAGTTGAGCAATCCGCCTGCTGAGTATGTGCAGAAAGTACAGCCCCCTGTTGACATCATTGGCGGCCTTGACAAGATCAACCTGGATATCGACTCTGGCCGTTTCAAGAACGAGTATCAATTTGGCTGGGCATTGTACACTCTGATCCAATCAGCTCACGATGGCCATTTCACCTATATTCCAGATTCCGTTAATCAAATCTTTACCTGGGGACGGCGTGTTCCCTTGGTTTCTGTGTCTGCGGATGGGAAGCAGCTGCCGTCTATTTTCGTCTTTGCGGACGTCATCGGCTCCCAATTCAAAAACATATCGTATACACCATCTCCTGTTGTTGAGATTGATGATATGGATGCTTTCGAGTGGATTGAGAATCTGAGTCAGTTTGGCTCGCTTCAGGACCGTGATGCCCTATACAACAATGCATTCTACGAGCTGGCACAGGTTAGCCTAGGCCCAATGGGCACTGGAACTGGAATTTTTACTGGCGGTGGCCGTGGGCGGTTTGTCTATACTGGCCCTAGCACTACTCTTACATTTGCCAACGGAACCAAATACACCATGCAGAACTATGCTCGGCCTATTATCAATTTCCGTGGCATTACAGATGGCGTATCGCTTGGTCGCAAGTTCAATTGGGGCGCAAGTAATGTCGACGAAGAAATAGAACCAGATGAGGATGCTGAAGTACAGACCATCTCAACTGCTGCCTTGGATGATGCCCAAGCAGCGGCACCTGGTTACCCGTCGCCTATCGTGCCTGGTCCTGCCAATCTCATCAATGGATTCTTTATCGATGGGCCTGATTACAAGGATGTGGCAGTACTCCAAATCCCGAACTTTGTCGGTTCAACAGCATACGAAGTTGATTTCCAGCAAACAACATCGGAGTTCATCCCCAAAGCACTTGCTGCAGGCAAAACAAAGCTCATTATCGATCTACAGGCCAATGGAGGAGGCACTATCCTTCAAGGCTATGACCTGTTCAAACAACTGTTCCCTGACGAGGATCCTTACGGGGCAAATCGCTTCCGCGCCCATGAGGCTATCGATCTCATTGGTACGGCCTATAGCTCCATGGCCTCACAAGGTCCTCGAATGCTCGGCGGAAATTATACTATTCAGAATGCTCAGACATCCTGGTTTGACTACCACACTGACATGACTGTGGATGGACATTCATTCTCATCGTGGAAAGAGAAATTTGGTTCACATAAAGTAAATGATGGTGAGTTCATACATAGCAAATCTGATTCCCCACTAATTCAATGCAGACCAATACACGACCCTTGCGCGCTGGAATTTGTCTGACATCTACGTACCATTCTTCTCTGGCGGCGTCAATGTAACTGGATACGGGCCGCTTGCCAACGTCACCGGGCCGCCCAAGTTCAAACCAGAGAATATTGTTATCGTTACCGATGGTTACTGTGCTTCAACCTGCACTATCTTTACCGAGCTATTGACACAGCAGGTTGGCGTGAAAACTATTGCCATGGGCGGTCGTAGCAATAAGAGGCCAATTCAAGCCGTTGGCGGCGTCAAGGGCGTCAACAATTTCGCATTTACCTTCATTCAGTCACAGGCGCAGAATGCCATTCGGTATATGCCAGAACTCAAAAACTCGACCCTGAAGGAAGATTATAGCAACGACCTCCCTTTCATGCGTTCGACGAATGCTGGCGTAAATAATCGGGATGGCCTTCGTCGTAACGATACCTCTGGGATCGCGTTACAGTTTGTCTACGAAGAGGCGAATTGCCGTCTTTACTATACACCAGAAATGACTGTCAGTATAACTGCTTTATGGAAGGCCGCCGCAGACGCTCAATGGCGCAACAGCGGAATGTGTGTCACTGGCGGAGGATACGGCCAGAAGCGCAATATTCATGAGACCACT
This sequence comes from Phaeosphaeriaceae sp. PMI808, assembly GCA_021365335.1. Lineage (NCBI taxonomy): Eukaryota > Fungi > Ascomycota > Dothideomycetes > Pleosporales > Phaeosphaeriaceae > Phaeosphaeriaceae sp. PMI808. The sequence continues at coordinate 50,346 of JAJTIZ010000054.1, forward strand.
ACCAGGCTCGGTCCTAGGCGTGTGCAGGTTGCACAGGAGATTCGGGCTTTCGAAAAGAGCTTTGCACTCGAGACGGACTGCCACCTGAGCGGTGACGGATTCATGCAGCCCTAAGGGGAGATGGTTTTTACCTCCACGAACTGTATTAGTATTAATTATGATAACGGAAACTGTTCATGTACACTTAACTAGGATTAAATAGTACATTATTTCGAGTCTTTGCCCAGCAATATACTTTGTAGTGTAAGCCTTATGTATAGACCAAGCCGCAATATAAACTCATACTTGTTGTGCTCTTGTTCACTTGATTCCATGTAGTCGACAGCAAACATATTGATCATTCTCACATTCAATGACATTATTATTAAAAGCTACAAGTGATTCTCATTCACATAATCTAGTTCAATATGTCCTTCTCCCTAAGCGCCAATCGCCTGCGGGTGCCAAAACACACTCTTAGGATCAAACTGCGTCTTCAAGCTCGCCAACCGACTATACACCGCATCACCATAGTACAACTTATGCGCCGTAGCAGCATCATACGTCGGATCGACGTAATTCAGATACGCGCCAAAGCTCGTCTGCGGCTGCGCCTTGATAATAGCATTATTAATGCCATTAACAAACGTCACAGAACCCGCCGTGAACCCATAGTTCTGGAGCACCCAGAGACTATCGCGGTCATTGTACGCGGCGAAGTTCGTATCCTTGGTATTAATCGCCGAGCCCGGGCCGCCGTAGAGGTTAATGATGATGAAGTACTCGACGCCGTTGGAGGTTTGAAGGTAATCGTACAAGGCGTTCAAGGTGGCGGATTTGAGGCCGTCGACTTCGGGGACAGTGACGGATTTGGCGAAGAAGGTGTCATGCTCGTTGTAGCCGGTCAAGGGCTCTTTGATGGTGGTTTTGCCTGAGACTTTGACGAGGTAGTCGTACCAGTTCATTGATTGGACGGTGGGTGTGGAGGTTGGGAGGGTGCGGAGCAACTCGGGCTTGATCTTTGTGTTGAAGTCGGCGGTGGTGCCGAAGTAGGCGCCGCTGAGGCTGTAGGTGCCGTAGTTGTCGAGGTAGATGCCGAAGGAGACCTTGCTGTCGACGACGGAGGCGTTCTTGGCGAAGTCTTGGAGATGGAGGAAGGTATTTGTGAACTTGGCTTTTGTGTCCCAAACGCCGTTGAAGTCGAATTGGAAATAGGTGATGGTGGAGGGCGCAGGGCGGGTTTGGAGGTAGAATGTGGTGACGATGCCGAATGAGTCGGCTGCTCCCCTGATGGCCCAGTAGAGATCGGCGTTGGAGGATGAGGTAGCCTTGACAAGCTTGCCGTCTGCAGTAACAACGTCGACGGCTACGATTTGATCCATGGCCAACCCATAGTTGCGAGAGGCGTCGCCATATCCACCGTGGGTGAAATGACCACCAATTCCAACACCAGGGCAAGTACCATGAGACAAAGCTGCCTGGCCTTGGTTCCAGATACCATCCGCAAGATTACCCAGACGAACTCCTCCGCCAACTGTTACAATACCGGAGGATTTGTCTAGCTGTACCGTCTGGAAACTTTGAAGGTTGATGCTCATGGCTCCATTCTTGCCACCCAAGCCGAAACTTGCGTAGGAGTGGCCACCAGACTTGGCCTGCACCTTAAGACCAGATGAAGAGGCGCAAACAACAGCATCTTGCACATGCTGGTTGGTGGTTGGAAGAACAACCACGGCGGGCGTGAATGGAACACGCAGGTTGTACGGTTGAATGAGATCGCTCCAGCCGGCATCTGATGTCATCTTGTAAGGAACATTTTTGCCGTTGAGGCACTGCAGAGCAGACTGAGAAGCCGACGCAGAGGGGGTAGCAGATGAAGTTCGTGTAGAGCTTGATGATGCCTTAACACTGCTGGAGGGCTTTACGCTGCTAGATGCTTGTGCACTACTGGATGGCTTTACACTGCTAGATGCTTTTACACTGCTAGAAGCGCCAGTATTGCTTCCACAGTTTCCGAAATTTGATTGACAGCCAGTACCGCAGTATGCTGAAGTTGATCCACACTTGAAGAATAATCAGCAAAGATACAGTGACATGGAGAACCTATACATACCCATCCACTGCTCGAACAGCAGTTTCCGAAGCTCGATCCCAAGCACGTGAATCCATTTGTGCCACCACACGTAGCATCAGTAGACACCTTCTTCGTTGGTGTTGAAGCAGGTGTTGAAGAAGCACGAGTCGAGGTGCGTACAACTAGGGTAGTGCTAGAAGGCTTCGCCGATGAAACTGGATTGCTACCACTACATGTGCCGAAGGCACTCTGGCATCCAGTTCCGCAATGTGCTGTGGAGCTACCGCACTTTGACAGTCAGTTAAATCCCCAACTTTTACGAAGAGTTCCACATACCCATCCGTACTGACTGCAACAGTTGCCAAACTCGCTTCCTTGGCATGTTATTTTATTTGCGCCACCGCAATTACCCTCTTGAGAAACTGATTGGGCCTGTGCGAAGCCTATAGCGAGAAGGCCCGCTGTGAGAGTGAGATACTTCATAGTGAAAGACACGTCTGAAGACCTGTATGAGGCGTAATATCGAATTGTTTCCCAATTCGCCTCGACCAAATGTCGTAAAAACCACAAGAAAATTCCTTTCCTTGAAAGGCAATCGTGCGGAACGACTGAAAGCTAGGTAATCTAATAAGATTTTACACTAGCAAATAGTGAATGAAACGACGTGCGAGCAACGTCTACCGTTTAAAGTCCAGAGAAAGACGATGGCCACAAACAAACATGGGGGAGACGCCTTTTACTTAAGCTCTGCTAAAGGTCTTAGCATCCGCACTCGGTTCCTGAATCTCGTCAGCCGCAACGCCCCATTTTGTCACGAAAAGAGGGCCGAAGGGCATTACTTGATTAGATTCCAGCGCCACATGCTGCATGCTCTCATTGTCTCCACATTACTCTCCCGGGCCTCCCTTCCTAGGTACTTCCTAGGTACCTGCGTCGATTCTCAGCTTTGAATCTAATACGGGCTGACGGGCGCATTTGGAGGTCTGCGTATGGGATTGGCGTTGCTGTGGGACATTGAATAAACTCAACTTGCGTGCGACACATGGCAGCGACACATTGTTTCAATAAAAAATGGTCACATTAGCTTTGCGACGGTTGGTCAGAACGTGGGGCGATGGCGTTGTGTGGAGAGTGACGTCCGTCGCGTTGCTCGCTTGTGGATGGGGACCATGGTTACTTTGCCCTCCCTCGTCCGCATTCTGTAAGCTGAGCTTTTTCTCTGACATACCCACTCGAGTTGGTGTTGTGTTCCTCGGCGAACCTTTCGGGATCTCACCTCCATGGATTGAGAAAAATCTTAATCCTAGACTCTCATCATCCCTATTGCAAGGCATAAAACTGCGGACCCGAATCAACCGGGTTGGGTTATTGACATGGGCCGCTGGCTGACATCAAGCGAGATTCTATCCTGGATCCGGGATCCGTCGTTTTCTATTTTGGGAATGCAGGACTGCGAGAAAGGGGAAGAGGAGATGTGAAAGGTGCTAGCCAATTTAGCGGTTGGATAGTTTATACCATAGCGCAACGAGCTGTTGATTAGAGTTTGGCACCAATTTCTTTGTACCCTATCTATCGGTAGTATGCATGCAGCGTTTTGTTGTCCTGGGGAAAGTTATCAGCCTTATGGTTTTTCTTAGGCGAAGAAGATCCGCTTCGTATCCACATTTCGTTTTCAATACGAGCCAATACATCAACACGATAATTGACGTCAACGCCCATAGGTAGTAAGCGAAACATGTCGAATGATTGGGAACGCATTGCCGTTATTACTATTTAATGAAAACAATACATGCCATGACACGTAGCAACCATTGTGAGCCATCAGATTGTTATGAAAAATTGAGATATTGTGAACTACTCAGCTGTAAGAATGACTAGCGGGCATATTCTACAAACCCCATCCATTATTATTGATCTAATTAAATGCCTTGAACTCATACTATAGGCTTTTATGGCGGGAGGACCCCAAGCCGTTGTACCGAGCGCGGGGGTTGGCCAACTGCAGTTGGCAATGACAACACCATCCACACAAATTCCCTACACTTCGAGCGCATAACAGTGAATAGAGCGCAGCAGATCCATTACCAATAACCCATCCCTAGTCCTCTATCAAGAATGTTAATCCATCCCATCCCGTTCGAATTTTCCATCCGTCTATCACCCCCAGGATACTCATACAATCTACCCAAAAACCCCACCGCCACCACCACCTCCCCCATTCAAAAACCCATGCCATCCCATTCCCGCCTACCTCAGATATCCTCCAAATCCTCATCCTCCTCAACATTTCTTTTCTTGCCATCCCCATTAAGTCGATCCATCCTGATACCATCGCCCCTGGTAGAATTTCCACTCATAGCCATAGCCTGTCTACCAGACTCGCTAGACTCGAGAAAGTCGCGTAATCGCTCCTTGCCGACTTCGAGTGCTTGTGTTGATGCAGCGTTGGCCATGCGAGCCATTGGACCCCAAAGATTCAGCGTGAAGGTTACGTATGCGCCGACACCGCATAGGATGAGGAAGATGAAGTAGACTGGGTTGCGGAGAACTTTGGTCATGTCAGTATATATGTTCATTTGTGTGATAGTGTACGAGCTGGGGGAGGGGAGACCTACCAGCTACTATTTCGTTCCAACCGAGTGCTAGGAGGAGGCCGTAGAAATATAAAGGCACCTGTGTGATGCCGCCAATCGCGCTACGCTTGGCTTCGACATAGACGCCGTCTGCTGTCTTCTTGAATCGGATGAGGAGGTCGGCTTGTTTGGCATCTGAGAGAATTGTCATTTCTTCCTCTAGACTCTTGCCTTCGTCGTCATCTACGCCACCAATGGGCGCCAGGTCCTCTTCGTCAGCTGGCGATACAGACGCGGGGGCATTGCCGATCCATGCGTCAAGAGGCGGCGGCGCCGATGTCTTTGAAAGTTTGAACCGCGCCAGTAGTGGGATGACTGTGATTGTTGATTCGCGAGCTTTCGTGTAGATGCCCTCGATGTCGTCGGTGGGTCTCCATATCCGTGGAACACCCTGTTCGTCGTAACGGAATTTGTCCTCAAAGTTCTCTCTAAGCTTGAGTAAAATATTGCCTTCCATTACCTCCTCGTCAATCTTTGCGCGAAGTACACCCCACGATTTGCGTCGCAGTCTCCATAGGCCAACCTCCACTTCTTCGGGACTGGCATCAAAACTTTGTGCGCGGTCGGTAAAGCGCTTCTCCGCGCTCGAGACGGTTTCTGTGAAGATAGTCCAGACGCGATCCCACAGGTCCTTCTCACTTGGTGGACGCTCGCCATGTTCTGGTGCACCAGAACCTCCGCGCCCAGTTCCGAGCTTGTTGAATTCAAGGCCGATGGACTCGTCCAAGCGTGACCGCACCCAGCGTTCGATCCTTGTGGCCAATCGTCGCATTTCATCCTTGCGAAGACGGCCTGAGACGTCGTCCAACTCCTTATGATACACCTTCAGCTCATGCTCAGAGTTGCTCCAGGATGCGCCTTCAATCACAATACTCTGGGCATCTTCCGCAAACTTCAAAAGAGCCTTCTTTTTCTCCGAGTCCACGATCTGAGCAAAGTCGTATGACGCTCCCTTCTTCTGCCCGCTCTTAACCGCAGCACTGACTGCATTGCTGAAGCTTTCAACACCGGATTTATGAGCGGCATGGAGCTGTTTTTGTGAGAGTGCTTTCAGGCGCGTATCAACTTTGCCCTCAAGTTCGGCCAACTTCCGCTTGTAAACGCCCTTGTGGTAACGGCTGGCATTGGTCTCGAAGTCCTTGAAAATAGCTGATCGCGCTGTGTTCATTGCTAGACCGAGATCCGCAATGATGGAGGGCTGTCCCATCCTGACATCCTCTGCCTGTTTATCTTCCAGTGGCGTGATGACCTCATCGAACGCAACCAAAACTTCGCGTGAAATCTCGTCGCATCTGAACTGAGCTAATAACTCCTGTTGCGTAGGCAGATCCAAGTCCTTATTGTGTACTATTTGATCCCAGATGCCTTCAGCATACACTGGGAACCCATCCGCGGGTATCCGCCGGTGGTATTGAGGTTGAAAAATAGGCCGGTCCGCATCATCGAGAAGATGGCTAGTTTTGGGGTCGCTGTATCCTTCCTTGAAACGCTGACTTAATTTCACGACTGCCTCCTCAAACTTTTCTGGTTGTAGGATTTTGTGTGGTAATGCGACGAATGCGAAGTCGAAGTAGTCCTCTATCCGCGAGTTATCGAGTCCGTTGGGTTTAGAAATGGTCGACCATAGCTTGGAGAGATCTTGTAGTAGGGTGTTCTGGAGATTCTTGAGGGGCGTTGTTCCTAGATGATCGCGAATAACGAAGAATAAAAGGGATTTGGGCATCGTTCTGTAAGGCGGTCAGCATTGCAATTGACCCGATGGTGATTTGTACACGCACTTGCTGTCCTTGATGAAGAGTTGTAGGTTTACCTCGAACACCGTCTTCAGCAAACCCATGTTTGCGCCTTGGTACAAGCCGACTTGGTGCTCCCAGATGTTGACAATCAGGACCTCGCTCGTCGCCAGAGCAAACAGAGCACTTTTGCGCTCGAAATCCTGATCCTCTCCTCTTTCTCGACCATCCGTACCCTCGACATCCATGACCAAGATGTTCTCAGCCATTCCCGAACCACCCTCGGGCCGCTTATTTTTGCTCATCCAGATGCCCTTGGTGGTCTGACGGCGCTCCTGCTCTGCCATGACGCCGAATTGTGTGCCGAAGAGGTAATTGAGCAATGTAGACTTGCCCGTAGACTGCGAACCGAAGACCGATATGAGATGGTAGTTGAAGCCGGCCGGTATAACTTTCTCGACGCCGAGGTATGCATTGAGGTTGGGGCTGCATTGCGGTGTAGATTAGCATCGCACACCCCAAAGCAGGCCACTGAATAGGTCTAATGCATACTTAAATATCTTGTCCTCGTCGACAACTTGAATACCGTGTTCGTAGGACTCCTTAGAGCCATCTTGGCCGACACCCGCAAAATGCGAGTTCATCATGGTAGACGGGGCGGTAGGGTGTCTGACGTTACCGGGACGGCTCTGGCCATTTACCGACAAAAGATCGGAAGCCATGCTTGTATAAGTGCGGCCAAAGGCGTGTTGCACGTGAACCGGGAAAAATAAGGTGAACTTGTTAGGGGCAACTGTGGCAGTTGATGTCACCACTAACGGCCGTTGAGCAAGGCTCGATCTCATTCGCTGCTGCACGGCTCGCTTAGGGGAACCTGGTGGTTGCAGCTGCACTCATGACGGGCTGGAGCCGTCATGTTATCGACGTATTTCCAGGATTTGAGTAGGCACCCGTAACTTGTTACCACATGCATCCATCTCGTGGCAGTCGTGACAGTCGTGACGGCTGCGTACCAACATCACATGAACACTTGTGTAGGCTGCCAGGCCAAGTCCAGTGTGGTCAATGTCTTGGCATCCTTCACCCTATCAACGAGTCTAGCTAACACCTTTTAGAATACTCTGTAGCCTTTTCTACTACTAACCATGTCCCCACTAATCTTGTTGATCTCTTCACTATTCTTAGCCCACCCTTCACTTGCATCTACCAACTGGCCTGTCCCAAATTTACTCTTACACCACTCCAACACCAACTTCAACTCGTCCTGGATCTTTTCCTCAGGCAGTTATAGACAGGAAGGTGTTATTGCGAAGATAAGACGTGAGAAAACGACATCGAGTACCAGCAACAAAGAAGAATGAATACGTCATGATTGATTCTCTGCAAACTCAGCACTATCTAGCATGCTCCTACTCAATCTTAAATAATTTCATCTCAATTACTGCAAAACAATAGTAAGGAAGCAATATTGAACTTTCAAATTCTTTGATTCAATAAGAGAAGCGCTTTCTCCAAGCAACAATATTTACAACGCAGCGCAGATTTTCCGTCCATCCAACAAAAAATAGCAATACAGGTTCATAGATGCTAATAATGACGAGCATCTCAAACAGTCGCCAAACGCCAGGATGTGGTACTATAAGAACAGGGTCGATCAATAAGGGTTCGTACGTTGGTGAATGAAGACTCGTGGGTGACTGGCAGCCAGTAGAATTATAGGGATGAGCATAGGCATCACTTTTTTAATTTGATGTCTTCTGTTGGGCCTTCTTTGCGGCTTCGCGTTCATTGATTCGCTGTTCTTCAGCTTCGACCATTTCTGTGTGTATGTCAGCATGATGCATCGTCGTGAGTAAGCACTGCATATAAATGCCCCACCAAAATGAAGCATTACCCGGTAGTACTGAGCAAACAAAGTAGGGGAGTGAACGTACCTTTCCACTGATCCTCACCGGGATAGCTCTCATGGTGTATCCTCTTTTCAATAATGTGTTTGTGCTCAGGGTCATTGGGATCCAGAACTCTGATGATTTCCCATCTTCCCTTTCCTTTCGCTACGTCATTACCCTCGATGGCAAAACTAGCCAATAGTGCTGCGAGAGTTCCGCCCTGTGCGTACATACGGGCTTGTACCAATTTTTGTGAACCACTCAAGTATCGATTGCGGCTCACTAAACTCCATGACCCGACCATGGAGACGGCCCAAAGGCCGAAAAGTAAAGGGTATCGATTTGATGCAGCCCATTCTTTAGCGCGCTGGACGCCGGACTTGTTGGAATCGAGGAGAGCTTCGCGTTCCCGTTCACGCTCGAGCTGGCGCTTCTTTTCAGGGGTGTGCTCAGTGTCGTAGGCTGCTGAGGCACGGTCGGCAGCGATGACGGCTGTACACAGGATTATTAGTCTTCTGCGTTTCTAACGGTAATAACTCGGCCAACATACCAATGAATGTGCCTGATGAGGTTACGAGAAATGCTCGGAATGGCAATGTGAGTGCCCTGAAGGAAGGATATCTGCGGCTTGCACCGACGACAGCTACTGCGCCGATTGCAGTACCGATGAGACCGCCAATTGTTCCGCCTTTGACGCTGGCACTGTCGCAATGTGAGCTTTTTTCACTTTTGAGCCTTGAAATTGAGAAACTAACTTGTAATGCTGCTCCTCTTCTTCTTTTGTGAGAACCTTCATGTTGGCTGATGTTGAAGCTTATCAAATGTAGAATGTGTGGGGTCAGTAGTGTGGGTAGTTGCGGAAAGGTTCCTCGAGAACGAGAACGGAGGGACTAAAAGGCGAAGGTAGGTAGCAGGTGGGATAGATATTGTGTGAATGAACAATTATCCACTGCGGCACACGCAAGCATTATAAAAGTTAGTGGTCGCCGAGCCAAAGCTACAGATAGTGACGTCGCCGAGAGTTTGACGCCGCTTGACGGGTGATGAGGTAAAGCTCTGTCGGCAAGACCCAGTCTAGCCCGTAATCCTTACAGCACGTTGCCTGAGATCAGGTCATCAGAGCATGATGTCTGCACTTATTTTTTTCAGCTGAATAGACATCTGGTGATTCTTAAATTTAGCTAGGAATTTGAGGATTGAAATCTCCATTTCATAATAACAACAGGATGCCTCTTCTGAACTCTGCGTTGCTCCATATTTTTCTATATTCTTCTAACACGTAAAGCCATTGTCCAGTGTCGCATCCCAAAATCCTTCATTTTGATTAAATCTCCTAGGAGATGCATGCTTTCGCAGTAAATTCATAGTAAGCCGCATTGTAAGCAGCATACCCCGGTTTTCTCCATTCCCGGCAACATATCGCCTGTCGCATGTTTTTCGGGTCCGCCTGTTGAAGCCGAGCGGCATCTGTAGAATGCCGCTTGCCGCCACCGCCGCAGCAACATTCAAAACCACCGCTCATCCTTATGAAACGTCATATAGTACGATTTGAGGCATTAGAAACTATTATCAAGGCATTTGAACACCCCTTGCCTTTTCTAGAGCCTGCAGTTCTATGATTGAAGATAACTCAACGATTCCCGAGCTTCCACCGAAACCCCGTAAAATCTCCTGCCGTCTCCGAGAATCGCTTCAATATCAGGGCCTAGTTCTAATGACCTCTTTGGTATATCTATGTCTGACAATTTCCAGCTGGTACCGCTAATAAGCTAATGGCGGGGATGTTGTCATCATGAAGCAGAAATCACCGTCAATATCAATTATCAGCATCGAGCAGCGATCAAACATCTTGGTTGTTTTGTTTGGGAAGGGAGAAATATCTACACCCCTGGGGAACCGATTTTTATAAATATATCACCATTTTCATTATTCTGCTTTTAATAACAAGGATAAGCATGCAAGGGAATGACTGGTGTCCCATCAACCACCATATATTGTCCAGCTTCATATCATACTGAACCTGCCAATAAAACCACGGGTTGATGGCGATATTCTGGTAAACAAACGAGACATATTGGAAGTTATTAGTGTGTCCAGACAGTGCTGTTTTCCCAACCGACGGTAAGAGATGGCGTACTTTTGTCTTATCCCAATGGGTTCGACAATCTTTTCGACATGGACTGTATTTCGGGCATATCGTGATTACTTCTTCGAGATCGACACCGGAACGAGCGCTCGGTAGCTGACAATACCCAATGTTGGCTATGTTAAAGACGAGTAAACGCGACCAAGACGGCGTTTAACGGAAGGTACCAAAACCGCTATTAGTGCGAGGCATGGGGTTGTTGTACCGAGGAACCATGCCGGAAGGAGGACCGGGGCGAGTAGTAAGAGCAGGGTTGCAGCAAAGCATTGCGACACGGGAGCCATATTTCGAGCCACGGAGAGAGACCATGTGTTTCCGGATGTGGCTGCCGACGATATCTCGATGCTGAGCGCCGCTATGGGTCAAGATATATTGAACGAGGTAGTTTCCGAACTGATCGCCAGCAACTGTAGAAGTTAGTAAGAGGATTCAGCGAGAATTTATGTTCAATGCTTACTGTCAATGAGAGGCATGCGTGGACGGTCTTGGCGGCCTTCGCAGACGCGCTCCAAGTAACGATCCAGAAACTCGCTGCCACCGATCTTCAAGCACTTCTCAATGACCTTGGAGGCATATTGATCCATGCTATATTCGGTAGCGAAACGAAGGATATGATCAATGGCGCGGCTTCGATCAGCAATCGCTCCGTGCTCACAGATATGCTGGATGCACCAGTTGCCAAACTGGCCGTGTGCAATGACATCGATACTAGCAAGAACCTCATTGATGCAGGGACGCTGTTAACTAATCAGCAAATAGAAACAAACAAGACAGAGGAACCACGCACCTTGTCTTCTTCAAGACAGTTTTCAAATATGTTTTGCACGACTAGACTCCCTGTCTCACCAAGTGCGACCTCGTGCCACATGCCGCGAAGAGCTTCGTTGACATAGCGCATGATCTGTGGTGGGGAGTCACTCCATCGAAGCTCGAATAGTTTCTGCCAGACATGGCAAGCGTAACGGTGAATCACAGTCTCTGGGATGCGACGGAGCAGTTCGTGGACCATGGTGGCCTTGTACTCTTCAGGTACGCAGTCAAAGGCCTTTTGAATAACATGGCAACCAAAAGCATCCATACTCAGAGCTAGTGTATTCCCTCGGATAGCTTGGGCGATGGCAATGATTTGCTCAGCCGTACCATGCTCGAAGCAGCGCTGCACAAGGAAGTTGCCAAAGCGGTTGACCATTAAAGGATAGGCCTGCGAGATAATGGCTTCGACGATCTCGAACTTCTGCTCTGGTGTGCCAACCTTTAGCTTCTGTTGCAGGAAGATTGAAGCTTGCTGATCATTGTTGCAAATGATCTTATCAACGATGTACTTCCAGTTGCAGCTCATGTTGCGTTCAAGCATGCGGCGGTAATTCATAGGCTCAACGGGTGGGACGTATTGTGGGGCACCTGCCTCACTCGGAGTCTATGATCTTGTCAGCCAATTGTGTGTGCGAGTGCCAATCAAAGGACTGACCTGAGAGTTCCAAGGCGAAGGAGTCAAATAGCTGGTGGCACTGAACTCGTTGGCATCAGGCGAAAGTCTACTACCGATGACTCCAACAGGGGCGGCATAGCTAGAACTGTGCATTGGTGGCATCGAGTACTGACTGAACATTGGGTCAAATGCAGAGCCCGGCCGGCTAGGTGGATTACTCGTATTGTTGCTTAATCCGCTAAAGCTATTGCTCATTCCGTTCATGACGGTATTACATATGTCACTATCATGGAGGGGCTGATTGAGTGGAAAGTGGGTAGGTTCGTTCAAGTATCCATTTCTCCTGTAACCTGGCTGGTTGGAGGATGGACGAGGATGGGCTTGATACGAAGGAGGGCCATAACTATTACTGCTATTGTATGTTGGACGAACTGGCTCATTGGCCCAGCCGAGGTTGTTCCGAGTTGTTGTATTGAACTTGCTTTGCGGCTGGGTAAGTGTCTGTTCCGTGATATCGCCAGTGTAACTGTAATCAGCCTCGGATGACTGGCCAAGATGATCCATCGTTGACTTGGCCACCTGATGGCTGTGCATCTCCTGGTTCATGCGATTGACCTCATGGCGAGCCTCTTCAAGCTCCACCTTCAATTTCTGAAGTTCGAATGCGTCTACAAGCAACATAGAGTTCTCCATTGACGAGGATGGCGTGGACTCAAACTCATCAGTGGCGGGTGTGATGGGAACAGAGCCGTTGGATGAGTTGTACTGTGTGGGTGGCGAAGAGCGCACGTTGAGACGCTGCAACAAAGAGTCCATGACAGACAGTTCGTTGGTCCTATCCAACTTGGGCTTCCAGCCTGGTTAGCTATCGCATTTCAAATGGGGCGAACGAGGGAGGCTGAGTAGGGGATCAAAGGTGACATTGGCGGCGACTTTGTGTCAGGTTAAGGAAACACATGTGCAGGGTAATCACTAACCTTGTAGTCGTCAAAGGATTTGTGCTGGGACTGTGGAGGTAGCTGGTTGCCCAAAGCTGAAAGCCCGAGAGGACGCTTCGTACCCTGTGAGTTTGCGGTCAACGATGGACCAAACCCGCGATAAGACGCATAAGGATGGTGGTTCTGGTCGAAGCCGCCTACCGCCTGATTGAGCAGCTCAGGTGAGGTGTCGATCTTGAGGTCTCCGGCAGCCATGGAGAACCTCGTAGGACCCTTGCGGGGCGTAGGAGAACCATCGGATGTTATATTGAAGCTCATTGTCATGAGCCACTAACTCTGGACGTGTGTGTGTAGATGAAAGAAATCTGAGAGATGTGTCTAGTCGTACGTGACTGGGCAAATGTGTAGATAATATGCAAGACACGGTGGGACGTTACTTGTTTGGCGACTTATATGGCCAAAGTAAATTCAGGAAGAAAGAAGAAGCAGCTCAAGTAGAACTTAAATCGACAGTACCCCACACACGGTCATCGAAGCGGAAAGAACGAGGAGAAGAAGATCGCAGTAACGAGTTGGGGGTGGGGCGAGAAAGAGAGGCAGTGGTAGAGGGTAAAGAGACGAAGCGGGGTGGGCGGTAGGGAAGCTAATAAATTGGCAAGAGGTAGATGTGACGAGAAGGGCAAGCGCGTAGAAAAGCATGCCTGCCAACTCGACTTCACTGCAGGAAAACTAGCCAGTAGAGTGAAAGGAGAGGGAGAAGAACAAACGTCGCTATAGCTCCCGCGATGCACGAGATTCTCCCGAAAAAGCATCTCCAGCAGTCACAACACTAGATGCGGTAACATCCCATTTCCAGTCGAAGAACCCCATAGCCAACGCTCCTTCAATACCTCGCCACTTCGCACTTTCTCCAAAGACAACAAAATCGGGCTGACCTACGCCTGTCAACATTGGCACGATCCTCGCCGCCTGCTGCAGACCCTCTTCATCTACACCCCAGATCACAAGTTCAAGCTTTTCGCCACCGGCAGGCCGCACAAATGCTGCACCTCGAGCTACACCTCCGTATTGCTGTCTTTGGCCATAGTAATCAATAACAGAGCACCCTGCCCTACCTATATGAATGGGGTAATCATCAGAAACGTAGCCAGGAATGCTGTCACCAATCGCAACCGTTATGACGTTCCCGGTTGAGTTTAACGCTTTAGGGTCGGAAAAAAGCGAATGGATTGAGGCATCGGCCTGGAAATACTGGTGTAAGTTCCGGGAGACTTGCAGTGCTATAAGTGACGTATCGACAAGCCCCGGATGCTGGATAACGAATGGGCCTTGAGTGCGGAGAATGGCCGTCATGGAGCCCAACTGCCGCCCAGCTCTTCGGTATAAGGGCACTCCTTCTTGAGCCTTGACAAAGGCTCCATTGATACTCAACTTGTGAACTTGGACAGGAGCACCAGTGCCTGTGCTTGGCATTCCCAACAAAACTTGGGCTCCGTCGATTTTGATCGTTTCATCCCATAGCACCGGGTCAAACTCGAGGCTCATTACGTTTGTTGTCCTTATCAAATGTCCCTTCACCTCAACTTTGCCATACTGGCCTGGATCGTGCAACTGCCGAACTTTGATGCCACCTTTGCTGCCCATATCTCCTGAATCGCCGACGGTAATGCTAAATGTCTCAAGCTTGCGCGGCAGTGTATCTTCGTTCCGCGCCTGTGAGTAGTAAAAATCTACTAACTCAGGTGTAGTCATAACAGCGCTTTACAGAAGACCAAAGTCAGCACAGGTTTCATGAGTAAATGGAGGGGGAAACATACTCCCACCAGTGATTCTGGCCTGCTGGCTCATTATAGCTAGAGTTTGCGCCTGCTAGATATAGTTGCTGAGCAAGTAAACGGGAGTTGTATGCCGGAACATTGTCATCTAACTCGCCATGTTGTTGCTGAATACGGATACCTTGGACGTTGCCTATGAGCATATCATGACGGTAACTGTTCAGAGCTGCACTAACAACTGCTGTACGTCTGGGATCCGCAGGTTGCCATAACTCATATGGGACATATTTTTGTATACTTGCATAACCAGAAACAGGTGCCGCGGCGAGGATTTTGTCAGGGCGGTGAGTTAAAGCATACCATGTACCCTGCCCTCCATTTGAATGCCCTGATACAATCCAACGATTTGTATCTACACCTGGGCCTCTCCAGCCGACGCGTTCAATCCAAGCAGGGATAGCTTCTATAGCAGCTTCAACATCAGCAAAACCCCAGTTGTGCCAATCATCTCCAGACCAAGGAGTGCTGCCGGTGGGAAACAGAACCCAAGCACAAAGATCGGATACAGGATTCAGTGCGTTTGTGACCATCGGGTTGTCCGCCTCTAAACCAGCGCCATGCAGCACTAACAGTACTGGCAGCTTCTTGAGACTCGAGCGACATGTCGCGTTCTTTGCTGGTGGTCGGAGCATAGCATACGATACAACGCCTCCGGGGTGGAGGAAAGTGATCTTGTGAGGATGATAGAGTGAGATATGATTGAGGTCCTGAAACACCTGTAGAGTGAATTGTTGTGTACTACTCTCGATTCTGTAGGCAACATTGTATGCCATAGTCGATATGTTGTGACTTGGAAGTGAGATTTTGAAAGCCACTGGTCTTGTCTGGCCAGGAGCAATGAAAATGTTGGTGCTATTGTCCCTAGGTGACGAGTGAATAGTCTTATCGTCCGTCAGTACTTCGGCATCTCTTCCAACGAACACTTGATAGTTCCCAGTAAGTTCCAAGTAGGAAAGAGGCAAGCTCACATGAGAAGCATGAATTCCAATGATCTCTATACCGCCTAAACCACTGTTCCTTAAGCTTAATGACGCGATGGGACTTGCCAGTTCGCCGTCAACAACGTCAGACATAAGAATCCCTGGTTTCGCTAGATCAAGTGCTCCAGAAACTCGCTGTATACCTACCACAACATCAATTGTAGGCTCTAGAATGCCGCCAAAAGCTCGTACGTCCCGTACAAGTCGAAGTTCGATCTTGTGGGGGCCAGGCTTCAGATGTAAAACGGAGGGTGCTTTGCGATATGTATAGAAATCGCCTCCAAAGAAGTATTGGTCGTCGACCCAATACTCCAGAACCGCGTCGGTATGGAGAATAACATGCTGGGTTTCATTTCCTCCAATTATGAGCTCACCACGGGCCCATGCTTGGTATTGCACAGAAGCCCACCCATATACAACTTTCAAGAAGTCCCAGTCAACGTTGGAATAGCTTACGCTTAGGGAAGCATTGGCTGAAGTAGAGCCACTGGAGACCTTCAGAGCTTTGGTAACATTCCATGTAGCGGTCCCGTTAGTAGGAAGTGAACTTCGGAAGGTTGCTTTTGGATTATATGAGAGGTTCCTGAAGCCGCCTACAAACTCTAGTGGATCAGCTCCCCACGTAGCCTCTATTTGGATTATTAGCTTTAGCTTTAGCTATATTCATATTCAGCAAAGCTCGGAAATGAATGAAGAAAGTGGCAAACTGCATGACACTGGCCTCCTCCTATATGCCTTTACTGGTAGGCCTACGCACTCGTATTTCACACTAAGAAGTAGTCGAGACTCTACATACCTCTTGTCCCAATCTGAAAGGGGCCAAGGACTTGCCAGGTGCTACTGAAAGAGAAGAGAGTCGAATTATGCGGCTGATCCACTAGTGGGGCCATGAGGGGTTCATATTGTGCAAAGCATGGTTGCAATAGGGTCAAGCAAGAGCACAAGAATAGTAAGAATGGTTCTCTGGGAGTGGACATATTGCAGCCTCATTGAAGTGTAGACGCATTGGAACCAGAACCGAAGCGAAGTTGTATCTAACGTCACCAGATATTAGGAAGCATTGCCATTTAGAGCAGGTACTATCTTCAACCTAGCAGCCGGCTTGGCAGTGAAGACGTCAAAGCGCGTCTAAAAGCGGATCAGATCAGCAACTAGTTATGGATGCAGCACCAAGCTTTGCCTCGCCACAAAGTTACGCTATTGCAACTCTTTGTCGTTGATAGGAAGTTTGCGCAACCAGGAATATTGCTTGTCATACGCGTGCTCTCGCAAGTCCTACCGCTACTAGGGCGTTCTAAGAAAAGGAGAAATTAGGCCGGAGCGATCATCTCAGACCAGACACGTACCCTTTCTTCCTCATGGCGTAACCAACACATCCACGAAGCCTCACCAACGATCCCCTGGACGCAGTCGCGATGGCATCGGCGCGGGACTCGAGTCCAAATGCGACGTTCAAGTTTCCTCCCTTCCAGCCTGATCTCATGCCAATGCCAGAAGAGGAATACGGCCACAGCTCATCGCGGACCACAAGCCCCTCTCTTACACCACAACCCAATGGCAGCGTGATACCAACAGATCGATGGCAACCACGAAAATTCAGTCATGCGAGCAACATAGGGCAAAATACAGCGACAAGGCACGGCAGACAAAAGAGTTTGAGCGAGGCTATACGGACCATCAGGACACGAAAAGGGAGCGTCAGTCAAAATGCGCATGAAATTGCCGATGCGCTGAAAGCGCCTCTATCTCCGCGCCTTATTGTAGGTTGGTTTGGCCAAAACAGGCTATGGAGTGCTAACGCGACCAGATGCTCTGTGGGTCTGGTACATGACATCCATCTTCACCAACATGTCCTCCAAGGCCATTCTAACCGCACTGCCACGGCCTGTCACTCTTACCATTGTACAATTCGCCTTCGTGTCCGGGTGGTGTCTTTTTCTCGCCGCAATGGCTAGGAAATTTCCCCGCCTGAAGCAGACTTTTCCCTTTTTGAAATATGGAATACGCCGGCCGTCAAGAGAGTTGGTCATGACTACGCTACCCCTCACATGTTTTCAGATTGCAGGGCATATATTGAGCGCAGATGCAACGTCAAGAATACCCGTCTCATTGGTTCACACGATTAAAGGACTATCTCCCCTGCTTACTGTTGGGGCTTACAGTATCTTCTTGGGAATACAGTACTCTATACCGACGTATCTTTCCCTGATTCCCCTGACTGTTGGTGTCGTTCTGGCATGCTCAGCCGACTTCAACGCTAACTTCATTGGTTTACTATCTGCATTCACAAGCGCGATTCTATTCGTGGTACAGAATATCGTATCCAAGCAGATCTTCAACGACGCCGCAGCAGCCGAAAAGGATGGACTTCATCATTCTCGTTTCACAAAACCAGACAAGTTAAACCTTCTCTGTTACTCTTCGGGCCTCGCCTTCCTCTTCACTCTACCACTCTGGCTATGGTCTGAGGGCTTCACCCTTCTTGGCGATTTCCTCCACGACGCCTCAATTGAGCTTTCCGACCATCCTGGCGCATTTGACCATGGTCGTTTGCTTCTCGAGTTTCTTTTCAACGGTACCTTTCACTTTGGCCAAAACATTGTGGCTTTCGTACTCTTGTCCATGGTCTCCCCAGTCACATACTCGGTCGCAAGTTTGATCAAACGTGTTTTCGTCATCGTCTTCGCCGTCGTCTGGTTCGGTAAACCTATTACGAAAATTCAGGCTTTCGGCCTCATGCTCACGTTCCTTGGTCTCTACTTATACGATCGTACTTCTGATGCGAAGAGAGTTGATAAGCGCGCAAAGGCCATGCAGTCCAAAGGCCAAGGCACCCTTCTACCGCTGGCTACGGATGTCAAGTCGCGCTCAGGGTTTACAGCAAGTCCAGCTACCATGTCTGCAAGCACGGGGGCGTATCCTATTCCTAGCATTGCGGAAGCCAGAGACGAGAAAAGGGATGATGATGCAGGTTTCAGGAGGCACGATGCTGGACACGGTTATCTGCCGCCAGGTACGAAAGCAGAGGAAACATGGCGGCCTCATGGGATGACTGGTAGGACGGGGATTGGCGTTTCATGAACGAATTGAGTAGCTTCATTTTTCAGGCTAATGGTGCTCTCTTTTGTATACCTACAGTGTTATGTTGATATGATAGATGTATAGACGATGTACGGCGGCCTCTCGGAAGAGAATGGGCCTATGCATAATCAATTGGTGTGAAACATGATCAGCAAGAGTTCCACGTGCGCATCCCACGTTACGCTCCACATTTCGTTCCGTGATGTTCTCAGAGCGCGTGCAAGGTACATTTATCATTGTATCAAATCGTATAAGTACACGATCACATTACCACTACCAAAATGACTGGAAAACGAACCCACGCAGCATGCAAAGAAAACAACACACAAGCCTGAAACTGCCCCATTAGCTCAGCAAGCCCCAGCGCCTGTATACCTATGGAGGCAGAGACATGAAGTAAACGGTGCAAAGGAGGGGAAAGGATCGAAGAGGACTTCCTGGACGCCTTAATCATTCGCATGGTTCGTGTAATGGATCGTTAAGCATGACATTATGCATGGCTGGCTGTTGCGCTCGAATTTGCGCTTGTTTGCCTTCCTAAGCCCGCTCTGTTGTGCGTACGTCTCCATAGTCTAGCAACAACCGTTCTTCTTCTGACCCTCGTCTGCCGATTTGCTGATCTCAAGGACCTTGCGCTCGCCGCCGAGTACGTTCTGGCTACCTTCACCTTGATCTAGAGCTTTGCTAGAGACGATGCGATAGATTTCTATACAGTGTCAGTATATGTTTGCGACATAAAAAAGTGGTAGTGGGCGCAAGTCTATTGAGCAGTAGAATGCGACCTGTGGTAGCATATGCAAGCCGGTCCACTTCGTAGAAGCTTTTTTTCCTGGTACGTACCTGTGAGAATATTCTGGAAGGCAAGCTCAACGTTACTGGCGTCCAAGGCAGACGTTTCAATAAAAGAAAGGTTGTTCTCGCCTGAAACCGATGATTGTTAGCCATTGTTCTTAAGAATACCCTGTTATCCTACGTAGGTTTGGGCTACATACTTGCGAACTGCTTAGCTTCCTCGGTTGGCACTGCCCGCAGATGCCTCAAATCGCTCTTGTTACCGACCAGCATGATGACGATGTTCGAGTCGGCGTGGTCGCGCAGCTCCTTCAGCCATCTTGTAACATTCTCATATGTCTGGTGCTTGCTAATGTCATAGACGAGCAGCGCGCCCACAGCGCCTCGGTAGTACGCGGAGGTGATGGCGCGGTATCGCTCTTGCCCTGCGGTATCCCAGATCTGAGCTTTGATGGTCTTAGCGTCGACTTGAATCGAACGAGTGGCAAACTCGACACCGATGGTCGATTTGGAGTCAAGATTGAACTCATTGCGAGTAAATCGGCTCAACAGGTTGGATTTACCGACACCTGAGTCTCCGATAAGGACGACTGCGTGTGGTCAGTGGATATCGAAGGGGAAACATGACGATAGTATATACCCTTGAAGAGAAACTACAGGGACAGAGTCAGTAGGGAGTACGAGCACACAGGTATTTAGGTATTGCTGGGCGACTCACGTCATATTCGTCGTTCGCCATAGTTGCGGTAGGTGGGGCAGGAGGTGCGCAGTGGGAAATAAAGCTCTTGTATTAGTAAGAAGCTGGGTATTGTGTGTACCGAGTCGAAAACCTCTTGCAGGTAGAGGCTCTCGATATTCTCTTACTGGCGTGCGGTGTACGTGTGCTTTGGTTGCCTCCAGTGCACTGCGTCTCCCCCGACAAAGCACATGTGTTTTGCCAAGACGCTAGTTCGCTAGTCACATTAGCGGAGGTGACAGCAGACAACAAGCAACTCGCTTCACATATGCTAGTCAATGATATTCACTGATGCAACCCGCTTCCCTAGCTTCACCCATCTCTCAACCGCAAATGACTGTGGACGACTAGGAGAGAAACTGACGAGCCTTTGGTTGAGTTACGTGGATAAGAGCGCAATCTAACCAATCAGGAACAAAACTACAAGTGTCGCCGTAACAGTCGAAACGATGCCGGATCGTGACAGTGAGTATGACACGGATGATGTATCAGTCACATCGACTGTAGAAAGTACAAATGAGGGGTTGTACAATATTAAAAGAATCTTGGCGGAAGGACTCGGTGAAGACGAACTGGGTAAACCTCGAAGGAAATATCTCATCGAGTGGGACGGTTATGAAATGCATTCGTAAGGAAGATCTCGTAAATTTGTCTTAATCAAGTCTGATAAAAACACTATAGGTGTAAGCAAACCTTTAGCGAGGATCGTCACACCATATTAGGACAATGCTCACCTAACCATTGCAGGTACTTGGGAACCGGATGATGAGTTGAAAGGTACTCATATCATGCTCAGCTGGGAACGTGATAGGGAAGAGATGGGTGACGATGCCTTTCTTCAGTTGATGGATGACAACCAAGATGCTTATGACGAAGCTTGTAAGAAGCACAAAAAGCACCAAGTATTGAAACAGCAGAAACGCATGAAGAAACGTCAGAAACTAAGGGCGCGCCCCATCATTGTCGAGGATAGCGATGATGATATTCCTATTCTGCAACGAGTTCGAAGTAATCAGCAGAATACGAAGTCCCCAGTACCTGCAACCTCCTTGTTCGTGGACACTGAAGACTCCAATCCTCCCAGCCCTCTATCCACCCTACGACAGCCTGAAAGTAGCTTATTCGTCACACAACCACCAGTTACTCGCAGAGCGCCATTGCAGCAGTCATCTTCAGAGAGTGGAGAGGAATCGTGTTCTGATGACAATTCAGAAGACTCTTTGATAGGGGAGTTGGTGGAGAAGGCAAAATCCAAAAACCGCAAAAGGAAGGAACCTAGTCTCGGCAATTCAATATTATCTCCAAAGAGTAAAAAAAACACGATGGTACCTCTGATGTTCCCAACCCCGAAGCAGCCCGGAAAAACAGCACACCGCCAGGATCAACGACCCAAACTCTCCAGGACACTCACTGCTCCTACTACTACCATAGTCTCAAAACCTACATCAGCCAAGAAAGCCTTGAGGAGTCTTAGCGATACTGATAATCAAGTATCAGGAGCAGTATCAACTAGACCAAACGTTCGTATTGGGCACAGTGCCTCTGCCGTTACTACTATCCCCACGAAAACGGCAAAATCGATCTCAGCAGGGGTAATGTGCAAACCAACTACTCTTACCGCAATTAGGAAAAGCGGGACGGTATCAAAAACTGCAATCAGAATGACAAATGAGCCAAAGACGCATCAAAGAAAAGAATGGCAGAGTGATAAACACTTCAACACTTTGATGTTTCGGCGAAAAGCAGAACTAAGATCCTGTAGAGAAGCCACTCCTGATCTAAATACCCTGGAATTTGTTGGCGGCTCACCTGCTAGTCTACATAAACAAAGAGTACCAGCTCCTGCTGATAATCCCTATGGACGTCGGGAAGCGGGTGTTCGCCGTATTCGGGAGGTTGAAATTGATGAGCCACCACAGCGAACTGTTGTTGAAGAGTCTGAATTCTTGCGAGACATGGAAATCGGAAAACCCCCTCTCGTTTGCCCTCATTGGAGACTGAGCAATAACTGTCCCTATGGGCCGCAAAAATGCAACTTCAGGCATCAAAATCAGGATGAACAAGGTCGTGATTTGCCAGTCGGCGACATGTCTGGAATTCTCCCACCTAAATACCGCAAGCCGCCAGTGACATGTTACTTTTGGCTCACAAGTCCTGCTGGTTGCCACAAACCAGAAACGCTTTGTCTCTTTGCACACAGAAATACTGGATATATCCCGCAAAAAGGGGGGAAAGGGGGCGAGACATTCGCGATTGATCCTAATATCCTCCCGGTGAGAGAGCAAGCGATAGTTCCCTTTTTACCCCCTAAAGAGCCGAAAGGGAAAAGTAAGCCAAAGCCCTCGGAGTTCACATGTTGGTACTGGAACAGAGGTAAATGTCGTCTTTCGTCAGAACATTGCATTTACCAACACAAGCACACTGGTATCGTAGCACCTGAACCAGGTGTGATTAACCCGACCTGTCTTTACTGGAAAAATGGGCATTGTCAATTTACGGCAGACCAATGCAAATATAAGCACTATGATACCGAGAGGCAAGTCAATAGTGATAAGAATGCTGCTGAACCGGAACATTCCATGGTATGGAGCCCGTCAGAACAGGCGCCTTCACCACCTCCTGCACCACTTCCGCCCATTGAGAGCCTGCCAAAGGCTACTTCCTGCATGCAAATGAAGGATCTTATTGAGCAAGCACTCAAGATTGATTTCATTTCTCTATTTGAATGGGGCGAAGATGAGATGGGGCAAGTGATGCTGGATAAACGGGCACTCCTCGTATACAACCCAAAGTATCATTCAGAAGAGCTCGAGGTACTGACTCGATGGTTGCTGATACATCATGTGGAAGTAAGCAGTGCATGGTTCGAAGGCTGTTGGGACTACTTTCAACGTCAGATTGCCAAAGGAGGATCAGGAATTGTTATTGTGAGTCGGCATGCCTTCATCACCCTACTCAAAGTAGCTAATCACAATAGGCGCACCCTGACTTCGAAGATTTCTCCGAGCTCCCAGGTTTCGGTCAGCTACTTCGAAAACAAGTTCGCATTTTGTCACTTGGTATGCAGGATGGCATTGAGTATGACACTGCGTTATCCAAGTCTCCTCCTACGATCCGCCACACCTGGATCGACATATTCCCCCTTGGTGGCTTTATATACATCACCGACGATGTTTTTGAGAAAGAACCGCAGTTAGCATTAAGAATTATAAGGCTTTTTATCGCGAAGACTGATAACTTGCGGAAAATTGCAGGTCAAGAAAGCGATGATACAAACCTCCTCTGGCGTCTTTGCGTGCGCCCGGAACTCATGGAATATCTAATCCAGCGGTGCGAGGAGCAAGCAAATGGCCTTGAGGCTGGCGATCCCAACGTCATGGCCCGAGCTGAGCTCTACACCTTCCTCAGCGACACTACCTACATAGAGCAAGACTCGCCTATGCAGCCGTTTAGTGCGATACCAGATGATTTTCCTATCATGTCTGAACGTCGCGTTATCGCCGAAGACCAGCCAATTGACTACTTCGATACTCTTGCGCGCAACCAGGAAGAAGCCAATCGGCGGATGGTCCAGTACTACGCCACCTTACAAGTAGACATGCGTCGTGATTATCGACACTTTTTCGTCGTACACGTAGAACCTACTGCAGTACAACACTGGAAACAAGAGATCCAAAACATTGCGGACATAATAACTCCAGAGCAATGTATTGACGAGCTTTCGAGGAGTGGTAATAAGCAGATGTTCGACTTTTGCGAGCGATACATGTCGAACTCGAGGTTTGAGTAGGTTTTGAATGGTCAACAATCACTGTGGGAGTAGTAGAGCCGAGTTAAGTCACACTCTTTTGTAAATGGCGAGATCCGTGGGATTTGATAAGAGCCGTAAAATCCCTGAACACTGCAAGTAGGCGATACTGGACGTATTCCGTTGATAAGGCGTTAATGTTTGGATGTGGGCAAGAAGATTTATACGATGCATGATAACCAAGATGATCCTTCCAATAGCTAGGACAGTCTGGAAAGGAGAATACTCCACATATTGAAAAGGAGAAGTATTCAAGAGTAGCTTTGTCCATGTTAGATGATTGATGTTCTTATCAACTAGAATTTGACCGCAGAAGATACGAAACTAAACCCATTTCCGATATTCCCCCGCAACGACGGTATGCACAACCGGCACTTAAAATGACGTATGGGGCCGATTGGTGACATCCGGAATTTGACCAAAGGTGCCGCGTCGGCATGCTATCCAATATCCACATTATGGTCACTCCCTATCGACTATTGGGGCGGAATAGGCCGAGGTCTTATCTCATCACACATGAGCCTCAAGCATAGAAATACTTCTGCCCTGCGCATCGGATCGCATGGATGATAGTAGGGTTGCATGAAAACTGTGCGCGCGACATCTCTAGCTTAAAAGCTTGGATCTAGACTTTGGGTTCCCCGCAGCTTGGTTCGTGAGGCGTTTTGACACGCGACTTAGGATCTAGCGGCGTTCGTATCTTGTTCAAGTACAAACATCCTTCAAGTGCCTTGTTGTCGTTGTCGCACCTACATACCCAAGCGCCCTACCTTTAACATCGTCGTCGCGAGCGCATCCAGCGCCGGGTTGAATTCAAATAGGTATTGAGTCCTGTAGAAGAGCTGCGCATTCGGTTAGAAAGAGCTGGGCAAGATGATGCGAAGAAGGAGTAATTCGGTGACGGGGAGTGTGGAGCGGAGAGGCTCAACCGTAGACCCAAATGCGGATGCTGCCCTCGCGAAGATGGGGTATCAGAGCGAATTGCCACGGAACCTGAGCATGATGAGCGTGCTTGGTTTGTATGTTCTTTCTGTTCGAAATATTTTTAAATACCAGAGTTGCTAACATATTTGTCAGATCTTTTGCAATCATGGCTGTGCCTTTTGGGCTCTCAACCACCATGTCCATCACCCTGATTGACGGCCAAAGCGTTACTATTCTCTGGGGTTGGGTCTTCGTCTCGCTTGTCTCACTTTCTATCGCAGCATCGCTAGCTGAAATTTGCGCTGTGTACCCAACTGCTGGAGGCGTCTATTATTGGTCAGCTATGTTATCGACACGCGAATGGGCACCTATAGCATCCTGGATTACTGGTTGGCTTACTCTCGTTGGAAACTGGACTGTGACGTTATCCATCAATTTCTCTGGCGGCCAACTCATTTTATCCGCTATAACGCTCTGGAACGAAGATTTTGTTGCGAATCAATGGCAAACTGTCCTAATGTTCTGGGCGGTAATGCTTATCTGCATGAGCGTGAATATCTTTGGAGCAAAACATTTGGACTTGATCAACAAAATATGTATATACTGGACGGGAGCCAGTGTGGTCATTATTCTGATAGTGCTTTTGAGCATGGCTAATAATAAGAGAGACGCGGCATTTGTGTTCTCACACTATGATGCTAGTGAAAGTGGATGGTATGTGCTCGAAGGACTTCACATATACAAGTTAAAGCTAACAGATCACAGGCCATCCGGTTGGGCTTTCTTCGTTGGCCTGCTTCAGGCAGCGTATACACTCACGGGCTATGGAATGGTCGCTTCAATGTGCGAAGAAGTTGCATTCCCCGAGCGCGAAGTTCCGAAAGCTATCGTCCTATCCGTTGCTGCAGCGGGTGTCACGGGAGTGATCTACCTTATTCCGATTCTATTTGTCCTACCTGATGTGAAGATGCTGCTCGGAGCCGCGAATGGACAGCCTATTGGTCTCCTATTCAAAACTGCTACTGGTTCTGCTGCAGGCGGGTTTGGACTATTATTCCTAATCCTCGGCATCATGTTTTTCGCCGGTACTGGTGCGCTTACTGCAGCTTCGAGATGCACGTACGCTTTTGCTCGCGATGGAGCGATTCCCGGATCACGGATATGGGCAAAAGTTGACAAGCGGTTCGATATTCCGCTTGGAGCCTTGGTACTCTCTACAGTTATCGACATGCTTCTCGGACTTATCTTTTTCGGTTCCTCTGCTGCCTTCACTTCCTTCACGGGCGTTGCAACCATTTGCCTTTCGACATCCTATGGCATGCCTATTCTCATCTCCGTTCTCCGTGGTCGACAAGCTGTCAAGAACTCGTCCTACTCACTTGGTCGTTTTGGGTATGCTATCAACATCGCTATGATTATCTGGATTTGCCTTGCAGTTGTGTTATTCTGCATGCCTGTGAGCCTGCCAGTAACGGCTGCAACGATGAATTACGCAAGTGTGGTTTTTGCTGGCTTCGCCTTGATCAGTGTGGTTTGGTATTTCGTCCGTGGAAGGAAAGTCTTCACTGGCCCGCCGGTGCCGCAGGACGTTGCGCCTGGGGAACATGTGCCAGTCGCCGGTATTGCTATCCAAGACAGCAAACAGGATGGCGATGTATCAGATCAATGGGAGAAGAAGGCCACTACTTAGATAGGCTTTAGTTTCGGAGAGCTGCAAGTAATTATACTAGAAGTAATTGTGCGATACGTCTAATTATTTGAATGATTACCTGGTACTTGTATGCACTTCTTTTTCTGACGTCTCCTTTGTTTGACTGTAAAGTTCAAATAATGTTTGTTAACGCATCCATCAGCCAATGGGAGGCCACGACGCTAACGCGTCGTCTTTCGTGATACTAACCCACTTTACGCGACCTGCATTCACATTCACATTCACATTCACCTTCACCTTCATGTCTAACTAAATGGATTGACCCCTGCAGGCAGGTTATCATGGCACTAAGGTAGGTCCGCTTATTATTTTCGCGTTACTCATCCTCCGCAAGAGTTGCGTCTTCTATACAAAACATTGCAAAGAAACACCACCAACAACTACTAAAATGAACAGTGGCTGGCGCGAAAACATAATCGACCTGACTTTAGAATCAGACAATAGAAATGAGGCGCCTTCTTCACTCACACAGGCCCGCATGCCGCCAAAAGCAACCCCGTCGTTACCGGGCATGAGCGAACCTTCCCGACAACCAACCAACCTGCACGCATCGTCAACAAAGAATCCTCACACCTGCATGATAGGAAATGGACCTTCGAAGGGAATCTTCATGCCGAATAGCCCTATTCGTCCGCCAAATGCGTCAAGCGCTGCTAGTATGCGACAGACGACCACAACAAGAAAGGATTATGTTCCTGTGTCGATGGGCGCATACAATACATCGATCGTTACGGGTAGTTCTGGGCGATCAGAGAAGAGAAGGAGATTGTCATCATCTGGAAACTACAGGCAGGCACAAGATGCTGCTGGGGAAACAACATTTCCTTTGGGCAACAGCTACACATTACATGCTCTACCAACTCCTGTAATAAACCAGCCTGCGAACAACCCACCAACACACTTTCCAAATAAGGTCCCATCGACAAAGTACATGAACGCCGCATTAAAGGTTAATGGGGTAACCACATCCTTGGTGGAGGAGGTTGCAGTAAACGGACCCAGGCCTCTCCAGATAAGACAGATGCCCAGTAATAACCGCCACAATTCACCATACCCAAGCTTGCCGACATCTGGAGCAGCACCAAAGTCACCCATAAATCCAATCCGAAGTGGACACATAAAGGACGACAAGGGCGGTGTCATGTCTGGTGTACCCGCTCCGACCAGTCTTTTTCAATTTACGAAAGGGCCCCAACCTCAAACTTTTTCTTCAAAATCAATGCTTCAAAAACCAAAACCAAAATCAAGACTCCCGGGTGGTTTCTCAGAGGAGGAAGAACATCTGTTGATATTCTTGAAAGAGGTAAAAAAGTTTCCATGGAAACTCATAACAGAAGAATTTAACAACGACTACCCACGACGGGAGTATCATATTCTTCAATCACGGTATACTTCTAGTACGAATAAAAGAGACCGGTCAAAAGACCCCACGGTGTTGAATTTACCTCTTCGATGGGCCGGAGAAGCAGTTGTGGATTGGGCAACAATCCATACTAAAAGTTCAGGCCAAAAGGAGCATCTCAAGATGCGCAGTTCACCAGCTATACCAAGACCCTCCGCCATTCGCGGGCAGGATTACTCTTCCGGTGCGGAAGCAGCCAGTCGTCGGCAGCGGTCTCGGCGCGCACCCCCGGTCAATTACGATGTACGAAAAATGAATGAGCCTCAGAGTGAGATGGCAGGGTTCGATTTTGATGATGTTATTCCTCCTCAATCTACACATGACAATACCCCATTCCGCTCAGCATCACCCATTAGTTCGGATAATCTTGATTCAGCAGTACCAACAAACTCCCATGTAGTATTAAATGAGCCTCTAGACATGCAGTTTGAGGCCGTTGACGCAGAAGTTGGCCTATCAGCTCAGAATCTATCGGGGCAGCTATTACCATACCTAAAACGTCCTCTACTTGAATCATTACAGGCTCCACCAAGAGGCTGGAACTGGAGTCAAATACCAAGCCGATTGTGGCAAGGATCATTGCTACATGTTGATTTCAGTGTTGAGGAGCTTAGACAAGTTGAGCGGGCCATCTTGAAAATATGGAAAACCCCACCACAATCCAAGCATAGCACACAGCGGCGGCACTTACGATCAGTGTTAAAAGGCCTTTCGGAGCCTAGGTTTAAACAATTAGCCCAAGTTGTTCAAAGATACCTTCCCTCTCGTGATAAAGGTAGTGTCACAGCGTTTCTACACGATGCCCAAGCAGGACGCATATCTGAAGCTCCTCGTATCCTCAGACTTTCTGCAGCTCGACCTCGTAAATTTTCCAGCACGACACAGACTGACTCTACTATGTCCATGCTTCGCCAAAGAGAACTGGGTCTGCAATCTCGAAGAGGTTGGAGAGCAGCATCGAAACCTTTGACATACCCGGCCAAGAATAGGATCATGGACACTCTCGGGCCTTCGGCCTCTTGGACTGGAGCATCCAGCGATATTAATACCTTGGCTTGGTCCAGAGATGGCGAACACTTTGCGGCAGGCGCGGTTGCCGTTACTGATCGAGATTCCATGCAGTATAATAGACCCAACAACCTGCTCTTTGGTAATCTTCTAGACGCTACGTTACATGAACTGGCTGAACACAGCATCAAACGCAAGAGGACCGAAACTGGGGCTAACTCAAGCCATGCGATGTTCGTGTCACAAGATCCTGAGCTGTACACTACTGTGACCTCAGTCGCATTTGCTCCGAGTGGCAAGGTTATGTACTCAGCGGGCTACGATGAGAGTATTTGTGTCTGGCATCTAGATTCAGCGTCGTCTCAACCCGTTTTAGGCGCAAAGTTAAGACACAAAGCTGAGGTAGAAATAATGGTAGCAAATCACAATATCAGTGGCACAGTGGCTACTGCGGCGAAATCCTCCAATAACGCAGTAAAGCTCCTCACTATAAACGAAGACGACCCATCTGATTTTGCCAAACATAGCTTTTTCTCGGAAAAAGCTGTATCACGATCTGATCTCCGTATCCTTCCGCAGGCACTGCAATTTGAGCCTCAGGCTGGTGAGCTCTTACTCGCAGGCTTTGGAGCAAACGCACAAAAGGGTGATGGTTACGATATAACTGGTGATCTTTGCCTCTGGGACATTGCGACACAAACGCCGATCCCGATTTATGGATCTAACAAAAATGTCTTCGACGTTGCTTTCAATCCAAACCGAAGGTACATGCCATTATTTGCTGCGGGTTGTGTCGCAGGGAATACTGCAAATCGTAGCGCACGATCAGTCATCCGACTATACGACATACGTAACGACAAGTTCACATGCCCCCTGGAGATTGAATGTAAGGCATACGATATGAATGACGTTGTCTGGTGCCCATATGATGAGTTCCTCATATCAGTTGGCTGTACAGACAGTTGTGTCTATGTCTGGGATATAAGGTCGCCTGATGATCCTCTGCGAGTCTTATCCCATGGTCGACCTCTTATGCCGCTACAGGAAGGCATCCGCCATGAGCGCATAGACACAGGCGTTCGCTTTCTTTCTTGGGGCGAAAATGCGACACGACTGTACAGTGGGTCGTCCGACGGAATTGTCAAAGTTTGGGATGTAACTCGATCTGAAGAGGACACGTTCGTCAAGGACCTCATCACTGCAAACACTGGTATTATGGCTGGCGCGTTTAGTCCCGACTTTAGCAAGCTAGTTCTCGGCGAAGTGAATGGTTCAGTCAATGTCCTCGATATTGGAAAAAATGATTACACCATGAAGGACGCACGAATGCTAAGATACGTCCCTTATGACTCAAATAACGTATACGAAGACGACAATATCACGAACAACCCCGCTAAAAGCACCACCGTCCAATCTGGAGTCACAGAAGGGAACTTTTTGCTTGACACCCAAGAGCTGCAGCTTGCTCCAATGGGTAATCTACCCATCCGCCAAGTCGTTCAAGGTCCTAATTACTCTGGGCCTTTTGATCAGAGCGTCGACGCACCATTTTTAAGAGAGCAGGCCCTCAATTTCCAGCTAGACATGGCTGCCACGCCTGGTCCACAGTGTAGCATTGCATCTTGCAGAGACAACATAATCAAGGTGACCAGCGAAGAGATTGGCGATTCGGGACGCAGCACCGATCGTATACCTGATCAACTTCGACACCACTGGACAGAAACCGATGCCAGCACTCGCATCATGCACGGCAAGACTAAGTGTACGTACTGTGGTCGGCCTGCTCGCCCTTCTATAGGCGATGACCTAGAAACTTTGATTCTCTGCGAGCGCTGCTCCTTTGCATGTTTCCGTTGTGGCACGTCAAACCCCATCGCTGCCGCCACTACGACACTTATATGCGACACTTGCGCGGGAGTGTGGGATATTGGCGCTCTTGGTTATGAGCCTATCGAACAACCAGAAAAGATTCGTTTCAAGCTAGATGTTCCTCCTTTAAGGCGATTTGGGAGAGAAATGTTAGAGGAAAGGTTTGACGACGAATTGACAAGTTTTGGTGATGATATGAATGCTCTCACGGATTACTATCATTCACTGGCTATAGATCGACCTGAGAGTCCACCACTTTGATAAAGGAGGGAAAGTGGCGAGTGGTTTGGGTTAGGAAATCGTGGCCTCACAAGTGGGAAAAGATTGTCGCTTTGAATATCAAGCTGGAAGCTTATTATATTGCCAACTTGCATGAAGGCAAATTCAATGTCATGGTGAAGAAAGCCAGATTAGTCGCCCATCAATTGTAATTTCTGATGCCCTGCAGTGTTCTTCATTCAAAATACCCTTGTACTTACCATTACAATATTTATTTGCAGTTTAATAGACCGTATAGAACTTCTGCCTTTATACTGTAAATGATATTGACATAATATTGGCTGATATGTTCAATTTCTGACGAATGGTAGTAAATTTTTTGAATTATATTTATTGTCGGAACAAACAAATATGGTACATCGGGATAACTTGGTGATAAAAAAAATAAAAAATCGATTCAGTCTACTTGGTTTCTGTGACCTATGATGGGGTAGCGGTGAGGAATGATTTTTCCAACAGAATATGAAGCGTTTGTCGGGAAGAATTTTGGAAAAGCCAATTTTCGTGATAATTGTTATTGTAATCAAAAACCACCTGGCTAGGTTTGAAAATACATGATCTACTGTAACTGATTACCTTCTGGTAACACAGTTTATAGCATTCTACACAGCGCTAACATTTTAAAGCAAATTCGTATGCTTGTAAATTCACAACTCTAACTACCTACTTAATTCAAACTGACAATGACCACATTAGCAATGACCACCGGACGCACATAAAATCGACCTCATTCGCATTTCATGCTGTCCACATGTTAAAAACTAGACAGCCTCGCTCCACAAGCACTGTTCTGTGGTTTGGTCGGGTCTAACCAGGCAGGTCAATCAAGTCACCCTGTTCTTCAAAACAGTGCAGGCTTCACTTATCATTCAGCAGTGCTCACAGAACCCCCATACTCAAATCTAGAATCATGAACATCAATAAACGATCCAATAAACCAACTGTCCACAAACAGCATTGCGACCCCCACCCAAAGACAAGATAAGGTTCCCATAGAGCCTGGCAATCAACAATCCCGACTCCACCCGACCGCATATTAACCCTCCCCCAACGCACGAAAACAACCCGCATCCACCTCATCCAACCCACTGGGTTAAAGCAAAAGTGGTGCGACAAACGCCACCCCATCACACCACGAGTCAGAACACCAAAACACACGCATCACGATAACGCCACTCTATCACACGGCATCGAAAAACACAAACGCGCACCGCGCAGGACTCGTTGCACCATGTAGGTATTTAACCACTCTGTGGATGTGATGTTGTGCTTCAGAGCTACTTCACAGCCACAACACAACACAACACAACACAACACAACACAACGCGAGGCAAAGAACCACCGTCGAGTGCCTATCACACCACCACCTTATTACCTACCTTACATTGCGGAAAGTCGAGAACGATCGAGAGAATGTACAAACTTCATTTCCACGTTCCGCATCCGCATTTGCATATGAAGCGGCATGTGCAAACGTGGTTTATGAATATAATCGAAGTATATGCGAAGACGGGTTGAAAAAAAAAGAGGTATGTAACTTGTCCGATTTGATGTCTTTGAGTTTGACGGCAGGCTGATACCCACGGGTGGTGTAGATTTGGGCAGGGTTACAGGCTATGGTGAACGATTAATGATCGGACTATCGCGGGAACGACTGTTCGCGGCATGAGATTTACGACGGATGGCGTTTCAGGCGTGTGGAGTAGATGCGGAATACTATGGTTCTATAGTACATACCTAGATGCCTATCATACTTGTATTGCATAGCCTCGGCTAGCAGTGTGCTTCTGAATGTAAAGCATTTACACATTTTTGATGGTGTTTGCGTGGTCTGATATAATGCTATGTGCACATCAACGACTTTATACAAATTCCCATGCAAAGCGCAATGGACTCCCTGCGTTGGGTATTATGCCACAGCACAAGCTAGGTGAGTCGTGTTGGTGATCGTGCATAGCTCGCAGCATCTAGAATGGTTCCTCAAGCGTTCAATGCGCGAGGTGAAAATAGCGCATAGAGACGCTCTGTGCTGTAAAGTGACTTGGCGGGTTGGGGATCCCCAGCCCCAAGGCCACGGTTCGAAACATGTAACTGGTAGATTGCATAATCATAGTGAGACACGATGCGCCTTACACCATCAAGCGTGTGTCAGTGATTCTAGTCGCAATATCTTAACACTTCATGGTTCGTTGGTCGCGTGCTTCATGTGGTTGCGCAAGCTTGGTGTTCCATACTCCGTTGTGCAAGTGTAGGATGGAATGGGCAATGTCACGTGTGTATGTGGCGGCAATGTTGAAGCGCAGATGGTGAAACATGGTTGAATAAGTTATTTGATGCCCTTGCTCCAAGCCGCTGTCTACGACGGCGTCGTCGTCACAGACCGTAGCCGTGGCGAACATATGGACTAGTTATCTGTTTTAAGGCATCTCGGTCAACTCCTGTACGACGGTGAATTGGGCTTTGGAGCCGTCCGATAATGGTGCGTTGCCTGCGCGATCAACAATCACAGTGTATACACCTGCTTGGGTCGCAGCTTCGGCCTCTGTCAGAACGAACAGTCAGCAAGGGCTCCTCCATGACGCAGTAAGGGTCAGAATAAGAAATGGTGGGGTCATAATCAATCGTAGATTGGAGGATTCGCTAATGTTTCGAAAGTCCGCGCCATGGACTCGGAAACATTCGCGTTCGCTAAAACTGAGAAGGGACATGAATAAGGAAGACGCGGGGTACCAAAGGTTAGGATACAGCAATGAGCAATATAAAAAAGTAGCATATTCGGCCATAGTGAAAGCTTCAGGCCGTATTGGAAGAGCGTGTTGGTGTACGGTTTCATGCAGACGGATGTGTTGGAGCGAAGCGAACATGGGTCCAACTCACCTTTGACGTTGTCGGTAAAGAAGGTTACTTTCGATGGGTTGCAGTTAAGCTCACGGCATATCTTCTCGTAAGAAGTCTTCTCAAGCTTTGGACCTGCGTTGACAGTGTCGTAATGTGCAGAGAAAAGGCGCTTGATGTCTTTGGTCGACTGGCCATCTCTCACGTATGAGAAGAACTGTAGCTGAGCTTGTACACTACCAGACGAGAAGATGGCAAGCGTTTTGCCATTTGTTTTCCATTCTTCCAGAGTTGGAATTACATCCTCGAAGAGTGGAGTTTTAAGATCGCCGTTGCTAAAGCCAGACGCCCAAAGATGGCCTACAATAACGTCAGTCCTGCTAGGCTAGCCCAGACTGTGAGGCTTGGTTAGGGTGAAGCTGAGAGCGACGCGGAAGTTAATCAATCGCCATCGAAGGGAAACATAAACACTATGGATGCGTTATCGCACGGGTCCAATACAACTATGGTACCAGTTCGCAGGGATTCGATGGCGATGGCGAACATCGCCAATAACAGTGCCTTCGGTATTGATAACCACCAAATGACCTTTTGTCGATCCCCGCTAACGATTTAGGGCGGCGCAGTGTCGGCGAGTTGGGGTTTGGCGTTGATCCCTGAACCCAAAGAGGTCGTGCAACAAGAAATAAGGAAAGGAATGCCAGCCAAGTTGAGACGGTGGGGTGAGGAAAACTTTGGAAACCTACCTTGGAGCTGCTTCAGATACACAGCCTTGACATCTCGACGAGTCAAGTCTTCTACATGGGCGATCAGCGTATCGGCATCCTGCTTGGTGTTTTCTGGAAACCCCACAATGAGGTGCTGGAAGTCCACTTCGGTCCAGGAGTCGCGTGCTAGTCTCGCGAGACAATCTAGTGCGTACGGATACTGCGGCTATCGTGAGCTGCGAGTAGTGGAGAGAAGATCAGATGCCCCCCTAGACCCGTGGACACATTCATGTGCCGCGTGACGAGGTGGCAAAAGTGGAAAGGTATTCATAGACTCTACAGCCGACTTCACAGCCGACTTCAGGAGCAGAGGTGTGTCTAGATCGCAGAGAGGCTGCAAGTGGCTTGAGGACTACCGCAGTGTTACCAGCACCTGGAGCAACGGCCCGGGTAGGTTCTCGGCTGGTCTTGGTGGTTGTGATCACGCTTCCGAGTGCGGGGAAGGCGCAACCTTTGAGATGAAAAGACGTGATATGATGTAAGGAAAGTTTACTGCAAGAGCAGAGGCGCTTACCATGACATCCTTGACGAAGGAGATGCTCGAGATAGTGCCCTCTACGCGGTAAAATAAGGTGTGGTTAGCAAGGTGCCCTCGTAACGGTTGCACACGTTGGACGTTGCAGTTGAAACATGTGTATGGTTGGCGTTGCAGTGGCGTGAGCAGAACCTGGGGTATCAAGCGCCCGGGAGAGCGCAGCAAGACAGTGCGAGCCAGAGCGCGTTCCTTTGTCTGCTGTGTTCCAGGCTGAGGCTGGTTGCGCCAGCGAACCGGAAGACTGCATGCATCGCCGAAGTCTTGGTGGAGGCTGGTTACAGTCGTTTGCGTTCCAGGAGAATGGCATCATGGATGGCGACTCGAGACATGCATTTACGAGCACTTACCGATGTCAAGCAGCACAACCTCAGATGCCCTCCAGCGCTCGAGATTGAGGGACGCGGCAGACATGTTGTTGGTTCTCTGTTGAGTTGAGAGCAGTAAGGAGCGGTGAGAAAAGAAATTTCAGATATTGCAGTGTTTGATGCTCTGGTGTGCCAGCGGCGAGTGCTGATTGGTGCAATTTTCTGCGAAACAAGAACATCAAAAGGTAGGCGGTCAACTTCACCAGGAGGTGCATAGTTGCGATAACAACAGAATGGAGAAGCTGCCGAATCAAGAGTAGCATTCCGTGAACGTGTGTTTGGTCGAGTGAAGTTTTTCTTCGTTCAATGCCTATAGTTACTAGTACCTGTTGTGTATGCTGAAGACAGGGGGCGCGCTATTGAGGGCTTTCGCGATGTCGCGAGGCGGGAACAATTGATGAGCCTGTGCATCTACCGGTACACAGTACACAATTCATCGCGACCATGGTACCGTAGATGGGCTGTTGTGAGATAAGTCGCCCACCAACTCACAGCGACTTGATACCTATTCGCTCCACTATGGGAGTGCGCTGTTCATTGTTGAGTGCAAACCGAAACATCTACATCATTTACACAAGAGTACTGGCAGATTCATAAATCCGATGTCCACTTTCTGTAGATTCGCGGATAGTATCCGAGGCCCACACGATACCCACATGCTATGGGAGAGCAACATTGTCACACTAGTCGTAGATTTCTTCTAAATGTCATAGGCCAAAGGGGCTGGAAAAAAAGTGTGTTGTCTCTGGGAGTTTGTTGTCGGTCCACACCGCCCATGGGAATCCAGGAACAAGTGGGTACCAGCGTCCTACCTTGGAAAAGCTGGCAGTATGTTACCTGCAGTAGTCTCTGTGGAGTCTTTCGAGTACCTGTCGAGCACGCTTTAGTGGAGGCAATGTGTCTTAGTGGTCCTGCAGGCAGCTGCAGACTACTGCAAGTCTCATTTTAGAGGGCTTACTATGGGCCTGGGCAGTCCATACGGGTGAAGCCAGACAGACTGGGGCCGGACAACAAACAGATGAAAATGGCAAGCGGGTCGGAATAACATGCAATCATTCGCGCAAGGCTGTGTACACCGACTTTGCACTATCTCCACAGTAGAGACAGCAACCAGTGTACGCAAGACACGATAGCGTAGGAATGATTGGGAATCGGGATATTTGCAACGAGCTTGATAGCATGAGCGTTCCCCAGATTCCCAGACACTCGTCTTTTAGCCGCTACCCGCGAAGTAGTGCTTGCCAAAGGCCATAGGCGTACCAGAGTTATGTACAGCAATTCCGAGCGCCAATTCTTGAAACACATGTCATGCCGTATTGGGGTGCATGGCCCCTGAGCTGTACATGGCCGAAGGTGGCAGAAGTTCGGCCTTGGGACAGCGACCACAGCGAGTGCAGCAACTTCAAGTACAGCGATAGCGACTATAGTTTGAGAGAGAGAGAACAGGTTCATGCAAAAGCAGCAAGGAGGCGGAAAGGGGAATCTCGATAAATGAAAAGACAACGGGGGGAGTTGGGGCAGGCAGTAGGGGTGGCTTGGCCGTTGGCAACATTCACCAATAGACGCCAGGTGGCAGGTTGTCGTGCGACCTCATGAGCAGGGCAGGATACAGGGCAGCGCGTTGTGCAAAGCCGCCCGGCTGACGTCCGTCTCTGCTGATCTGGACCAGGATTAGAGCGGCTAGACTGAGTTGGTACATAGCCAGCAACCAGCACCCCATGGCCCCAGACCAAAGGGCTTTCGCCCACGCCCACCCATCTATTATGAAGCAAGGTGCATGTTTCAGTGGGTGGGCGCTCGTCCGTCAGTCAGGCGTGGTACGGGTCGCAGCTGTCAATCCAGAGATAGCAGATAGTAGTGACCCAGAGTTTGAGTGTGTTGAATGTCTTGACAGATTGACAAAGTGGCGAGGCATTCGTTCATAGACCCACTATTTACTTATGAATAGGATGGAAACTGGGAGAATGATGATGACGCCTCCCAAGCAAGGTATGGTAAAAGGTCAAGGCACGAGACGAGGACGGACGAAGATGAGAGAGAGTAGGTATTGTGTAGGCAGGTAGACAGGTATGCAGGTAGGTAGTAGGTGGCCAGAGAAGCTGCTGGAAGGTGGGCGATGGACACCCAGTCCAGCGGCGAAATCCCTTTGGTGGATGTGGATGTCGTGGCTTGCATCACCTGAACAGGGATATGTCCAGGATCTAGTCCCAAAGTGCTCGACTAATGTTGGCCATCCCTAAAAGGTTTAGTGTGTCTGTGTCACCGCCCTCTGTTGTGCTGTTGGTTGCTTGTGGCCGAGGGCTCAGCTTGTCATATACCCCAGCCTACCCTCCCTAATCCGCTCCCATCACCACACCAAACCGTTCAGATGCCGCCATAACATACAACCTACCTTTATCTTCCGCCCTCCTTCGTCTTTGTTTGCAAGCTCAGCGTTGCTTCCTCTTCCTCTTCCTATACCTACATACTCTTCCGCTGCTATCCTACTAATTGCCGCATTCCACTCGTTCCTTCCGCAACCGCCGCTGAGCCTACAACAACTCGTCATCTCTCCCTAGGCTCATACCTCATCCTCCTCAACCCACAACAACCACCACCTTCTACGCCAATCCCTCTCACCACCACCACCACCACCACCACCATCTACCAACCAGTCGATCTCGGCTATTGATTTGATGTGATATAGAGAGAGCTTGCTACTGGCCTTTACTTCGACACCTTACCGGTATCCAAACAGCTAGCTAGCCTCGGGTGTTCCCTCTTCCATCTCAACCAACACCAACCCACTTCCACCAGTAATCAGCTTGTTGGACTAGACGTTTGATGCTCTTCTGATCAATCGTCTCCTTCAGTCAAAGCCTGCCAACTCTAGCACCTCGACCTGATCCCCAGTTCGAGTCATTGCTAGCTTCTTCGAGTCCGTGCTCCTGACTCACACCTCGACCAGGCGTCATCCAGATAGACTTCCTCTGTCTGCTTCCCACGCGTCTCCCACGTTTTACGATTTTCCTCTCTTTACGCAGCGATAACCCTCTACTCCCGGACGTCTACGACTCCGCACGAAACGTACCTTTTCGATAGCTCGTTGACCCGGGCCATCTATACGATATAATACCACCCAATGAGAATTACACTCTCTTGATTGTTTCCTTGTCTTTTTCGTCGACGGACACCTGTGCATATTACCGCCGACTTCGCGTTACTTTCCGTACCTTTACAGCAGCCTTCTGCCTGTTCACCAAACCAGCCCGTGCTTTTATCCAACATCGATTCCGGACTCCATAACCATTTTATTACTATCTTAAAAAACTTCTGGCCACTGTAAAAGTCCGATAGAGCATCGCTTCTGGGTCGGCCGCCGTCAACCCATTGTCTGATTACCACTTCGAGCTTCATATTCTGGTGTTTTTTCCCTTTGTTATCTGAGCGAGTTTCATCTTCATCTCAACTCGACCAATCAGCCCGGTAGACCTTTCGCGTCCTAGGCTACTATCCAATTACCCTTCATAAATCCATCCTAATGGAGTGCATGCGCAATCAGCTTTACGAAGGCGTTGTACTCAATGGACGATACGAAACCATTTCTCCCCTCAATCATGGCTCCTTCGGCATGGTCTTCAAGGCCAAGGATCTGGTAACTGGTGACAACGTTGCCATCAAGGTCATTACCAAGTCCACTGCCGCCGTCAACTGCCCCTCCGCTTTCGCCGTCGATGAGCGCTCCGAGGAACTTGGCGTCCACCTTCGTCTCGGTGCCAATGACAACGTCGTCGGCCTGATCCAATCCTTTGAGACCCAGAACCACATCTACCTGGTCTTGGAATTCTGCTCCAATGGCGACCTTTACGAGGCCATCCGTCTTGACAAAGGTCCACTGGAGACGGAACACGTTCGTGACTTCATGATGCAGCTGGTCGGTGCTGTTGAGTTCATCCACTCAAAGGGCATCTATCATCGTGACATCAAGCCAGAGAACATCTTCCTCACCCAGTCAGGCACAATGAAGTTGGGTGACTTTGGTCTCGCAACTACCGACTCGTGGTCATGGGAGGTTGCCGTTGGTAGTGACCGATACATGGCTCCTGAGCAGTACGATCCCCCTCAGTCTGGCTACTCGACTGCCAAGGCCGATATCTGGGCTATTGGTATCGTTCTCCTCAACGTCTTGTTCCAGCGCAATCCGTTTGCTGTTCCATCAACGTCAGATCCTCTTTACGCCGACTTCGCTCTTGACCGTCAGACTCTCTTCGATGTCTTTCCAAACATGTCACAAGACACCTATGAGGTTATTAGGCAGTGTTTGACCATCGACCCCGAAAAGCGCGACCTCACTGCCGTGAAAAATGCCCTTGACCGTGTCATCATCTTTACTACCGATGACGAGAGCCTGGACGAGTTCTGTACCGAGGAACGTGACGTTGTTGCCGTTGGTGCCAACCGTGAGCCTCTGAGGACACCGTCTATCAGCACTCCTCAGCTCGAAAACGGCGGCTCTTTCCCTTGGGCCAAGGCATTGGCCATGTCTCCGCCTCAACCGATCCGACAGCTGTCTGCTATTCCAGACACTGAGATTTATGAGGACGATATGTACTCTGGATACTCTTACGCCGTAAAGCCGGAGCGTGCATCTGCCGTTTCCTTTGTGGATTCCGGTTTGGGCTTGTCGTTCAAGTCATCTGACGCCATGCATCCTGAGTCGCTCAACGTCACCCGATCCAGACCCATGCCTATCTCTGGTTCCCTTCCTGCCAAACCCTTCAACAGCATGTCATCTGTGTTTGGCAAGAAGCGTGACGTCTTCTCTAAGAGCTGGAGCGACCTTTGGGATGAGGAAGACGATGACGCGCAGTTTCTTGCTGAGCTTGAGAATAGCTACACTCCTTTGGCTGCTGAAAAGCAGGTTCAGAAGGTTGTTTCTGAAGCTGGTTCTGGTGTTTCTACACCTCGCGGTGGTCTGTCTGAGCTCAAGAACCCTGTCATGATCCACAACAGCAGGAGCCGCTCACCCAAGAGCCGCAAGGCTATCGATCATGTCAGCCAGAACACTGGCTTCGTTTTTGAAGAGCACCAGACGCCTGCTCCTGGCCGTCACTCAACCCCCAAGCGCTCTGCCGCTGACAAATGGGCTGCTCTTGGTGACCGTAGACGTAGTCCCGCTGTTCAGGCATTTCCTCAAACACCATCGAAGCCCACATCTCCTCCCAAACAAGCTCAGTCTGTCCCTAACTCCGCCAGGAAGCGGAGCCGGACCGGAACTTGGAGACGACCAATCCATTGGGGCCCAGGTCAACATGAGAATCAAGTCAAATCACCACCTCATTCTACCTGGGATCCGAAAGGCAATTGGTATAAAAAGCATGATTGGCGCCAGCAAACTAGTCACATTCCGATGAACGATGACATTGGCGACCTTGAATGGGTGTGGTAGGCTCGCCCCTACCACTTGTAGTCTTGACACTTTATCATCCCTTTCCTTATTTCCTTTTTTTTACCTTCGAAGAATAACCTGCTTGCAGGAAGCAAGAATCCTGTACCTTTTTTCTTTCAATTGTCTGAACTCGCAACCATCAATACCCCTCATCCAAGTCTAAATTGTAGCTTTAGAAGATACCATTTCCTTTATCTCCTCTCCTCTCTCTCTATACCTGTACTCTCTCCACTATACCGAAATCAGCCAGCATCACATCCTTTCGCTTCGATCTTGTTGATTGGTATCTCTCCTTTGTTACTATCTATCTTGGGGTTCTGTCCTCGTTGCTTCGAATGGCATATTGGATTCTTGCTTTGCATTGGGCGGATGAAACAAACTGATTTTTTTTTATGGAACGTTGAAGAAAGAAGAAGCAGCAGCAGAA
Organism: Phaeosphaeriaceae sp. PMI808; assembly: GCA_021365335.1. Lineage (NCBI taxonomy): Eukaryota > Fungi > Ascomycota > Dothideomycetes > Pleosporales > Phaeosphaeriaceae > Phaeosphaeriaceae sp. PMI808. The sequence goes on from JAJTIZ010000054.1 coordinate 91,949, forward strand.
AAAGAAGCGGGGAGGGGGGGTGCGCCCATCAAACTGAACCACAACACATGAAACCTGGTGGATGGAAAGCTCGTTGAAAGCGGCATCTGGGTCGGAGTTTGATTTTATTTTTCCTTGCGTTATCTACAGTTCGCTTCTACCTCTAGGGATGATTAGTTAGTCAAGACTCGTATCCGTCGGTGATCGGACCTTGCCCTTTCAAAATTGGGCTTGCGATGATCCGGGATTTACCCACTCATATACTTCGCCTCTTTTGCTGCTTGTGACTTTAGGATGTGAATTAGTAGGATGTTTGAGATGGTGGTGGTTGAGGTGTAGGTGGAGATGGACTTTGGTTTACTTGAGTGGTCTGAAATGTATATAATAGTAGTATAGTCTTGTTGCAGCTACACAGTTTACAATGTATATAAAGTGTAAACGCCCAAGTACTGGCATGGGAATCTAGTGATTGCTACAAATGTGACTGTGTTGTGCAACTTTATGCTTTGATAACGTTCAAATCGAGTAAGCAGAAAGCATATCCAAGTGTTGGCTGTTACGTCTATAGACAGACGTTGGTCGAGCTACAGTTCTCCTCAAGAAAGTAGAACTCCAGTTGGAGAAAGAGGCAAGGTGACCTTGAAACAAACCTGTCTATTATAGACTCTGGAAAACACGTCGTGAGGATTATGAGTCAAAACGTTCGTCAAGTCATTGCCCAAAACCTCGCCATCCTGTCCTTTTCTAAGGGTCTTCGAAACTCCACACAGGAGGCAATATCAAATGAGTAAACGTGTCGTGGCCTCAGTCGTGATCTCTCCTCTCGGGTCTACGATATGGCGACCTACTCCTACTATCCCGTCTACGGCGATGATCTCTCGAGCGCGGTGGCGAAGGTTGGCTGCCTTGATCTCGTTCTCTCGGGCGCTCGGGGCGATCATGTCGTCGCTTGTGGTCACGACTTCGCGACCGATGTCTTCGTCGGCCATGTGTGTCATTTGTTCGCCGTCTATCGCGCGATCGCGAGCGATCTCGAGATCGATGTCTCCTCTTGCGTTCACGGTCCTCGTCTCTGTGTCTCCCTGATTTCTCCCTCCGATCTCTCCTGCCAGCCTTGTTGTCCTCGTCCTCCCTCTCTTTGGCCTTCTCCTCCATGGCATCCTTGATATCTGCTTCTTGCGCTCGCTCTCCCAGCGGTGTTAGGTTTGCGTTGTTTCGCACAGGGACTGGTAGGCCCATGGCGGCGAGCATGGCATCTTCTTCGGCTTCTTTCAGCTTGCGCTTTTCCTCTTTGATCCTTGCGGCTTCTGCCTCCTTGCCCTCGGCGTCGCCCTTGGCATACCAGTTTAGATCGCGACCCTGCTGCCACCGACCTACGGGGGCCATGAGGGAGTGGCCGAGATAGTTTTCGCGTTGGGTATCGTTCTTGACATCTTCCCATTTGAACTCGGCGCGACCACCTCTATACAGAATTAGTTTTGATCAATAAGACTTGAGCAGTATTTCTTACCGGCTGCCTTCTTTGCGTACTGTCTGTACAAGATCCATAGTGTTGTGAGTATGGGTATGTGGTGAGGGTTGAGCAAGTTTGAAGATCGAGTTGCGGGCAAATGACGGAGGTGAGGCGCGTCCAAGCTCCAGCCTCCCCACAACCATGGTCCTCCCTCATACAGCACAAAGACACAACTACATACAAACAGTCACCAAAATGGCATCTAAAGTACCTCTGCTTGACGAGCAGGACTTCAACCATCCACAATTACTCAACGAGCTCCCTGAACAGAGTATAAATGCTGCAAATAACCTCTGCTGGTACTTCCATTCATCACAGTTCTTCGAACCTGCATGCAACAACTCGGCCATCCTCTCCTTCCATCGTGATGACCCCGCTACCAACTGGATCATTCATGACCGCAAAACTTTTGATGACCGTCTAAAGGGAATACCAGAAGGGCTACAGTTTGTCGTGGCCGGGGAACCCCAGGCAGACGGCCAGCCATGGCTCTACCAACGACAGAACAAGATTCGCGATTCCGAAGGTAAACTAGATACTTTTGTTGAGGGCAATTGGTACAACCAAGGCACACGTATACTCATGGCCCCGAGTTTGTTGGACGTAGTGAGGGCACGACTGGCAGGTTACATCATGCATGCTTCCAAACCAGAGCTAATAGCTTACAGCTTACCGTGTCCACGCGTCTTCAGCTAGTCGCAGACCTGTCCCAGAACATGATGCACTGGAGCCCGGCCAATGGCTATTCTTACTTCCCATCCGAATACGAGGTCCCAAAAGCAGCCACCACTGCGAGTCGCATCGGCAGTCCTACCCTGGCACCCACAGAGCTTGATCAGTCACAAAGCACAACCGCGGCACAACCAGTAGACCCAGTAGAATCTACAACCGAATTCTCAGAGGCCTTGTTCATGCAGTCACTGAACATGACTAACAGATACGGAGATGAGTACATGGACGAGAATCCACTCAAGGGCGAACCTGGCGCATTCGTCTTCACAAACACAAAGAACGCAGTAGATGAGCGAAATAGGGCACAAGAGCAAACGTCGCAACTACAATCCTCTCAGTCGACTGCCCCCAAGATCGAGACACAACCCCCAAGCACAGCACCTTCGGTAGTAGCCACCCCTAAGGGAGCACCTACACCAGCAACTACAGAAGGACACAGCAGGAAAGGTAGCATAGCAGCTCTTCCAAAAGATAAGAAGCGCGAAAGGAGGAAGAGTAAAGGTCTTGCTAGTCCCACTACGCCAGGCGTGCCGCCGGCTAGCTAGATGGCGGTCATGTTTGACTGTTTGCTTTTTAATGATACCCACTGTTCATATCGAATTATAGTATTCTTTCGCCGTCCACAGTTAATCACCATTCTTCGCCACAGGTGATACTGAGACGTGCGCGATTTTCTGGATTCGGCTTTGAGATGTTTCACCTTTGGAACTATACCGGACCATACGGTGCAAGCAAACTTGCAGCAATGCCTTCGAGAAACGGCGCAAGTATGGTACATGTACGTATAGCTTGGTATTGGAGCGGAGGGCGCGACTCCTCGCTTGCTTGCTCTATATTCAGAAGTTTCAGTGAAGCTCCACAGCGAAACATGATATCCACTGTTTTCTTTTCTTGTTTACTCGCCTTTTCAATTTACGGATTTCTAATTAAATTGATAGTGGGTATGCATACGCAAGGGATTTGCATGCGCAATTTTTGGACCGAGAGCTCCATGGCATGAGATGGAAGCATTTATCGTCCAGCCTGATTACGTTTTGCCCTATGGCAATGAGAATGAGGTAGTTACGTTCCAGATGATATAGATCGACACTTTCGACATTCATCTTGTCTACGTCATCATAATGGGGAGAATACACACAATTTTATTCCGAAGTTTAAAATTAAATTCACTTATAGCAACTCTCTTTCAAGAACTTTGAGTAAACACCTTCGTGTCGGCTAGAGTTTGGGTTCACTTGTGTGTCTATGCATGCACCCTTCTGGCTAATAGACTTTGACGAGAAGACTTCTTTCTTTGCCCTAGAGTCTATTAGGAAATTGGAGAGGCGGTTGGAGTGATTAGATTTGCTAGTGAGGGCTCCCCTAGCATATCCATCTGAGCTCTCAGCTGGTGGCGTAGGTATAGGTGATTGTGGTCATCTAACACAACAAACCCGTCGCAATGCTCTGACTAAGAAGACTGCGTTCGAGGGGCAAGCTGGAACTTATAAGTAAGAATTTCACAATCGTGTGCATCGGTACTTTGCAACGGTGTCTGAGTAACCCTTAGAATTCATGATCCTTGGCGCTAGCGCTAGCGCTCAACTCTTTTATAACCACAACCGGTGATGGAGTAAAGTTCGGACTTTCTGGACTTTTACTTTCCGGAGGGCCTAGAGTAAAAGTCCGTAACTCCAGTGACTCGCTTCACCTAATCCACCGCCATCACTGGCCAGCACAACCCCGCCGCCCCCGCCCCTAATACGTGTTCGGGCCGATCATTTGGTTTATCAGTATGGGTATCCTTGAAGCTGTACACTTGTGAAGATTCTCAGTTTTGTTCTAAGAGGTGGACTTCGGAAGATTATGCTTCTCATGGGGAGGTTCATCTGTTATTCACCATTATGCCCAACTTCGCGAACCAATTCCACAAACATATTACCTGGGTAGGTATGAGTTCCGAACTGCAGCCTCCCAATTCATTTATAGTCAGCATAGTCTTCCGCTTCTGCGCTTATACAAACAGCCTATGATTCAGAAAGATACCATGAGAACTAACCTTTGGTATACATCCTGAGGTGGCATATACCCCGATTTTGGAAGCATTATACAAAGTTACACGTCAGTCTATTTTTTGTATATTTCGTGTAAGGTTATTCAATTGGACCCCCATAGCTTTAAGTACTACACCTTCTCCTCGCACTCCATGCTATATACAGCATGGATTGATCTAACCAGACCGCGCCGCACAATTTGATTTGGGGCCAAGGATTACATACTGCTAAATCAACAAAATAGCGCTGCTCTGAGTCGCTACTTTATCAACCTATTTGGGCCACTTCTAAGATTCGCTGCTCGAACAGTCAGTGTGTCGGCTAACTATATTGCTTTGCTGACGAATCCCCTCAACCCAGTCACCATAGCTCGCTCTAACAGGATGCGGTGGCATCATATTTGTTATTGATAATGATACTACGGAGGTGCCTTTCAAAAGTCCTTGCCCACCTTGGCGAGCAGGGCATGCGTCACCGCCTCCAAATTCGAATTTTGCCGGCAGAAAAGGGGCGCCCTACCTGCCTTTGATACGGGGGCTACCCGCCTTTAGGCTGGGCTGTACACGTTATTCTGCAGGCGCTGAGCCCCCAAAAGAAGGGGAGCGTGACCCCCTAACGCTGGGCAGGGTAGTGGGGCAACTTGAAGGCGGTGACGCATGCCCTGCTCGCCAAGGTGGGCAAGGACTTTTGAAAGGCACCTCCGTACCATCTTGGACAATGGCCTCGTTGAGCTTTCTGCTGTGTAATTCTGAGAATGACACATGTAGTGGCAGGAGACTAACACCATTCTGTCCAAGCCTACATGCCCTAGTATTCCCCGCAATTTCTAGTCATTTATACTTTCCACAGACCTTGGTCGACCATTTCGTAACCTCGGAACGGTCACGCTTTTATGCTTTACAATACCATTCGGTCCGTGACCGGCAATTCGAACTCAGACGGCTCCCCGCCTCACCTATTAAAACCTTGGTGTCTCTCACCAAATTTCTGAGTGGCAATTTCATACAAGTCTATCCCTAGGTAGTCACCTCGTAACAGTACCTTTTACATTTATCAATTGTGACGCTGCAGTTCACTATGGGCGCTACACCACCAATTGCAAGCTGGCAGGATCTGGCAAAGGCCAAAAGAGAATCTGTAGCAGCAAAAATACCGCAAGACTGGCTTCTCCCTACTTCTTTGAGCTCAAAATATACCGAAACCTCAACCCTCAACGTTCTCGATGTACCCCGAACATGCGGTCTCTTGACCGAGAAAGAGCTGGATATTACAGAAAACTACGATGCTACTGCCCTTGTCCAACTCATGGCTGCTGGAAAGCTGAAGAGTATAGATGTTGTAACAGCCTTCTGTAAACGGGCTGCTATAGCACAACAGTGTGTGAACTGTCTCACAGAAATCATGTTTGACGAAGCGCTAGCACGAGCAAAAGAATGCGATGCATATTTAGAAAAGGAGGGCAAACCCATCGGTCCACTCCACGGTCTCCCCATCAGCCTCAAAGACCACTTTAACGTCAAAGGTACCCACGCAACTATCGGCTTCGTATCCTTTCTCTCGCATCCGCCATCGGAAATAAATAGTGGCCTCGTCGACCTCCTAGGTCAGGCAGGTGCAGTGTTCTACGTGAAAACCAACATTCCCCAGACGATGATGACAGCGGACAGCCACAACAATGTCTTTGGCCGCACGCTGAATCCCAACAACCTCTCACTCACAGCCGGCGGCTCATCAGGTGGAGAAGCCGCGCTCGTCGCCATGAAAGGAAGCGTTTTAGGTATGGCCTCTGATATCGCAGGTTCAGCTCGCATTCCAACCCTGTGCTGCGGCATATCATCCATCAAGCCCACCGCGAATCGAATTCCCCTCTCCGACAACGTAGACACGGGGCGTTCCGGATCACCATCAGCCATCTCGCCCGTCATCGGACCCTGCGGCCGCTCAATCCGCGACTACTCGCTCTTCTTTAAAACCGTAATCGACGCAAAACCCTGGAACATTGACGAAACCGTCGTAAACGTCCCCTGGCGCACAATCCAACCCTCCTCAAAACCTCTCCGCTTCGGCCTGATTAGAGGAATCCCAGAAAGACCCCTCCTCCCACCCATCGCCCGCACACTCCATACCACCGCCACAGCGCTCGAAAAAGCAGGCCACTCCGTCACCATCCTAGACGACAAAATCCCCTCCATCTACGAAGCTGCTATTCTGACGTGGAAATTCTTCATGCTGGATAACACAAATGTCCCCTTTCAACACCTGGCCGCATCAGGCGAACCGCTCGTTCCCTCCCTCGCTATCTCCGGCATGTCTGAGCTACAAAACTGGACACCGACCCTAGACGCCCTCTTCGAAATGACCGTGGAGCGCGCAGACATCCTCAAGAAATGGCACGACATCGTTGTGCAGGAGGATATTGATGCGATCATCATGCCGGGGTACCAGGGCGTTGCTCCGCGCCATGATTCGTATGGTCTCCCGTTTTATACGGCCATGCTCAACTTGCTCGATTGGCCGGCGGGGATTATTAGTGTGGGGAAGGCGGAGAAAGAAAAGGATAAGGAATTTGTACAGAGTGGGGCTAAGTATGACCCGGTGTATGATGCGGATTGGACTGAGGGGGCGCCGACGCATGTGCAGGTTGTGGGGAAGCCCATGATGGATGAGGAGTTGCTTGATATTATGGGGATTGTTGAAGGGGTGATGAAGAGTGTGTTATAAGTTGAGTGTGGCGTGGCCAGGTTCACAGATGTAGCTTTGCGTTATCTGACGATAGAGCTGAGGTACGATTAAATCATTTATGCCTTCGAATAAAGCGTAGAACGCAGATTATTTGCCTATTCGTTTCACATCCCTATATCTTGCCTGCTTGGCGAGTACGTATCGCTTCCTCATACCTTCTCCCCCGCAACACGCCTAATCCATCCGGCAGTCTCCTCCGGCATACTCAAAAACGGACTATGACTCGCCTTAAACCTTGTAACATCAATCTCCGCCCCCGCATCCTGAACCGCCTTAATCATCGCGTCTTGTGCAAATGCCGGAATCGCCCTATCATCCTCACACACCAGATAAGAAGTGGGGATCTGCCTCCAAGTCGCCGCCGTCGTCTTCGTGTGAAAAGTGGCCAGAGTCTGGGACTGCAGTTTGGAAAACCAGTCTTGCTGTTCCTTTTCTGGGAGGTCGTTGTAAAAAATGGATGCATCTGTAGCATATAATAGTTCGCCCTAGCGGTTGTGTAAGCTGACGCTTGCAACATGTTTGTGCAGGTGCTGCCGCTGTTCTTACCACGAAGAGCAGAATCTTATACATGGCTAATCGTGGGCATTACGTACCTGAATATTGAACCACTCTGGATCTGCTCCGCCAATAGCATCCATCAAACTTGTTCCCTCAGGCACTATGAAGGCGGCCATGTACCCGACCCTCACAATACCACCCTTTTTCCCCTCAGCCGCACGCTCCTTCTTGCCTAGCCCAGACAGCCCGGTGCACGCGACTATTCCGCCCCAGCTGTGAACTATCGGTATGACATTATTGCCATCACCAATTGCTTGTTCGACTAAAGAGCGTAGCGCGGCTATATCTTCAGTGAGGTCTTTCGATGGGCTGGTGGAGCCAACAGCAGGCATGTCGCGGGCAAAGATTTTGTACCCTGCGTCTTCGAGCTTGCGAGATACGAGATCCATGAAGAAGAAACCGTGCCATGCGCCAGGAATGACGACAATATTTGGCTTAGACATGGTGATGGTTTTGTAGTGGAGTAAAGTTTCGATGAAGAGCAAAGATCTTGATGTGACGATGCTTGCAAGAGGCCCCCGTTCACTTATAGTCACAAATATCGTCTAGAAGTCTTGTTGTAACAATTGGTTTCAGTTTAACGCTTAGGCGGTGAATGCAAAGCTGAATATCTCAGCCGAAGGCCGAGATTCGCCATGCGATTATATCCAATAAATCGATATTACATTCATTGAGTGGATCCTTCTCCGCCATTTGCTAACAGATACTTAACTAAGGCTTACTTTCACCCTTGATTTAGACGCCTGGGCCTATCAGTTGTCAAGGGGCGTCAAACGACAAATGATGGGAGGCTAATGTTGAGAAGCACGCGCTAAGTTGTATATGTACTTTTCGGCTCTGTTAGCCTACACGAATGAGGGGTAATTCTAGTCGTGTCAAACCATGTCAGCCTGTGACAAGGGCATGTGAATGGATCTTGATTTGGAGATCTAGAATTTATAGTGAGATTGGGTATTACGGTTGACTCGCTTTCGGGCGTCCTCCATTTGACAAGATACCGAAACGCCGAGGGCATATCTCGTCGAGACAGGCTGGATGCCAAACCAATACATGAAAGGTATCTAAAAGAAGCGCCACCAGACGAAAACGATGATAATGAAGGCAAGACCGCCAACAGGACCATACTAAGCGTTGTCAGCATTGATGCAAGCAGACGGTTGTCGGTGTAGCCGCTCACCTGCTTTAACAGCAACTCCCAGTTGATGCGTACAGCCGCCTTTTTATATTTCCTGCTGTCTTCGCGTAACCGACTCGAAATGTCGCCCATCCGTTCCAGGCTGTCTCCTCGGTAGAGTAAATCTTCAATGTTCTTTGTCATGACCTGGGTCACATCTTTTAGCTCATCGTTCAGCTTGTCCAAGTTCTGTGTGGCTCTCGAGTCTTGGTAGGTCTTCTTTGTGCGCTGAATGAAGGTGTCGAACTCGACGAAGGCATATGGTCTGCATGAAGGGGAGAGGTATTGTTGCGGCTGGTAGGTCTGGGTAAACTCGGAGGAGAGGTCGGAGAGGTATGTGAAGGCTAATTTGCGCGGGTAGGAGCGATCGCATATGCATAGGAAACAGAGGTCGCCGTTGATGACGTAGCTGCCCCAGCATTAGCTAGGCGTTGTATTGGAGCAAAAGCAGACATACTGGTAAGTATATGAGCCACTCTCTATGCTCGCCTGAGGCTCTGCATTGCGGTTTAGGCGACGCTGCACAAGCTTGACCTTGCCCTTGACTTCATTGAACTCTGCGTCTGCCTGCGACTGGTAAGTATCACGTGCGCAGTCCAAAGTTCAGTGGTAGGGTACGCGAGGGTCCTACCTCTCCTTCGTCGACTGATGCAGTCAGGATTAGGCCTATAGAGAATAGTTAGAACACGTGGTCGTGTGTAGAGTATATGCCCAATTTGCTAACCATCAAGCCGCGATATGATTGTATGTTTGATCATGGTTCAGCGATAATAGAAGTTTGTAAGAAAGATTGAGGCGACGTGTCAAGGCCAGGTTGTGATCGTCAAATCGCAGAGCCATGACTATTAGTTGCGGATACTTTGCGGAGGTCACGGACCACCTGGACAGACCATGTACCTCTCACCAAACTTACCTAGTGTCCTTGATTTAGCCCTTCTCTCTCCACTCTACCCTCTCACTCCAAGCACTTCTTTATCACTTGTCCTGCATACGTCTTTTCAACCTTCCAACTACTTTACAATATCACCGCTTGGCTGCCTGAACAAGATGCTCAGCGAACTTTCTTCCATCTTGACCTATACTCCACCTCCTTCAATTACCTAGGTACTACAAGTGAACCTACTTCTTTACACCCCAAAACTCGTAATACCCTGCAACCAAGTCTTTGTGCTACGAATTAATCGTTTCATGCTTTCTGGTCACTGTTGCAGCCCTCGTCCTGCGTCACTTGACTGGTTTTTCCACAACACCGTTCCAAACACTGTAAGGCTTCGCACCAACCAAGTCCTCTATTCACATGAGGGGCCGAGCTTAGTGCTGGTACAATGTCTCTACCAGTGCGGTAAGTCCAAGCTTCTTCATCTGTCCTCCAATACCCCCCATAGCCTGGCTGTCAGTGACGTCTGCGATGATGAGCTCAATACATCTGCCTGCTATCGTCATCTTTTCACCTTGTGGAAATAATTTTCACCCTGTTTCACGTTTGATCACTTTCGTTCCTATTGTGTCCTATTGTGAATCAACCTTTGAGCTTTTATAATACCAGTGCTGCCGAAACTCTAGCTCTAACAGCCTTGGATAGCCAACCTCCCTCCACATCAAAGCTTTCAACTCCTCGCCACAAAAAAAGAACTCCATCTACACCCTCTACGAAAAAAACTTCATCAAAAACTGCAGCAATGTCTCAACACGAACAGGGCTCGTCCCCTCTCTCTTCGCCACTCTCGTCACCTCCTGAGACAGTGAAGTCTCTACAGTCTAGCTCTCCAACTCAGCTATCTCCTGAAAAGCATGTCGAAGATAGTTCTCCTTCACGAGAGAGCAAAGCCACTGCAGAAACGATTCCTGCTATAGAAATAGTAGCGGAGCTTCATCCATCCTCTCCGGTCGTGTCAACTGCATTACGGCCTGTTACGAAGCGCGACCGCGAGGAAGGCGATGAAGATGGCTCACTTCCACCCAAGAAGACCGCGACTTCATCCAAAGCCAAGGCTAAGGCGAAAATCACGCCAAAGTCATCGCCAGCCCAGGCCCCTCGTCCAAAGAAACCTGTCATCAAGAAAACCCCGCCCCCTCCACCCCCACCCAACACCCGCCCATCCCGCAACCGCAAAGCACCAGAGCGCTTCGAAGACCTCAAGCAACCAACCCCCATCAAGTCCGCCACTGTTCCCACCAAGAAGCGACCCAGCAAAGTATTTGACCCAGCCTACATCACCACCAACTCCTCCAGCCGCCTCTGCAAAGCAGACATCTACCACATGCTCCTCGAACCTACCGCATGGACCTCCCTCACCCCACCCCAACAAGCAACCCTCCTCTCCATGCTCCCCCAAGTCCCCGCCAACACCGCCCTCCTCGCCCAAATCAACGACGGCAAAACACCACCCCGTCCACAAGCCTTCACCTTGTCTAATGACTGCTTTCGCACCGATGTCGCCAAGTTCAAGGAAGATCTCGGAAACGGTCATTTGGCGAAGACGTGGCAGGTTCAGGCGGAGCAGGCTGTGAAAGAGAGGGCGGAGGGCGCGTTTGATGGGTGGAAGGCGGAGGAGGCGGAGTTGTGGTGGGGTCAGAAGGGGGGTGGGGCGTAGATTGTTGAGAAGGTGGTGGGAATGAGAAACACTTGTTACGTTTCTCGAAGGATATTGCTATTTTATTGCTTGGGTGGTTTCGCATGCGATGTGGTATAGATGATCTGATGCTGAGGGTTTATGATGGTTCGTGGTATCGGGCTGGCTGGCGTTCTTTGGTAGGGATGACTACCTAGGTAGTTACATGCTTCATATGAAATCATGTGTTATGACGGTTTCGTTCTATCTCATCATGTAGAAGTTTACTTGCTTTTGCAGCTACCTTTTCAATGCTTGAAAGTCTTCTGTTCAAAGTTGATTTACCCTAAGCAAGTTAAACTTGTTGACAACGTTTCTTGACTAAGACTTGTAGATCAATTACTCAGTCGAATATGCTCACCCAATTTACGGCTGAAATATCCTGGTTCGATGGCTTCTAGAGCAGCGCATTCTGCCTACAGACAATTATTAAAATTCTAAACATACTTAGTAGTTACCTCGATAGTTTAAACGATTTTTTGTTCAGTACAGATTAGCCCACGTTAGCATCTATCCATGTTAAAGTGTTTTTTCCCAGTTACGGAGCCAGCCAATTTTCAACCACAGAACAATGTTGTAATCGCCAATGATCCCAAAGTTTATTTGTCTTTAAGGCATGACCTTATAAGGCTAAGCCAAGGCCGCCAACGATTTGTTCAGTAGATGCGAATGCGCTTATGTGTAAACTTGAAAAATAACTTTTGACTTTATGAACATATGTCGCTGAAAAATACAGTCATAATACACGGCACTTTCGGGGTAGCAGTTGAAGTTCTCAATCGTGACGCTGTGAGAACGATTAATTCCAGCATATTACGACCAACACTGAAGGTATATCACATCAAAAACTAGGCTCCCAAATTGAAGCTTGAACCTAACATTGAAACATTCCCATATGAAGCTGTGGGTGCAATATCTAAGCAGTGCTCGGTACAGTCTTAGAGCTACTCCATTTTCTTGTATTTTTCATTGAGTTCTTGTGTCCACAATGTCACACAATGAAAACAAGGCATCCTCTATTTATATATATATCTTAACGTTACTAAATAAGAAGCAATTTCAGATACAAAGAAACTGGCAATTTTAGATATGTGACAAGGGAATGCGCTCTTAGGTAGTTGCAGAATTGGAGGGTCTTGGGATGGATAGAAGCAGGTCTATGGAATTATCTGCACTCAGAATCCCTCCCAGCACTTAATCTAACCGACTCGGATGCCCTTATACAAGCTGTTCCCCATAGGTAGTAGCCCAGGAGGTGGTCTGACCTACAGTTCCCCCCCCCCCCCCCCCCCAAAAGGTCTGTGCGCCCCGCTGTGTTCAATTCACTTCAAAGTCCCCCCCCCCCCCCCCCGCGCCAGCCAGCACGTGAAATGCATGAGCAAAATGATGTCAACCTTGGAAAGGCGAAATATATGTTTCTGCCTAATCCTACAAACGGCCAATTAACGCTAATGTCTATAAAGTCATCTAGAATCTGGAGCAGTCACGCACAATCTCTGCTCTTCAACACTGCGACCCGGCTCCTCAGCTTCTCAACCTGCACGAGTAACCGGCGATAATCACGAGAAAAACAACAGCAACTTCGGTTAATCAGACTACTGTCACACGAAGTGATATTTTCAACCCGATCAACCAGGATCTCTCTGTTGTATCCTCGCACAACTAGCCGAGCAAATTACAACATGGATCACCCGATGACAGACGCCCCGCCTGCCATAGCGCTACAAAACGTTTATGAGAGAGTTCGCGAGAGCTTCTTACATCCGGTTTTGCTAGGCTCGGCCGGTAGTCATCTACTGCAGGCAATCGAACGGGAGTACGAGAAAGCTTCCGTAAGTGGCATGGCTTTAGGAAAACTCGAGCCCATGAGAATAGCACTGGAAGCAACCCTTACTGCCGTTATCGTTACCGGTAGCTTTACGATCTTGCATAAGATACTTAAAGAGCGGAAGATTCCAAAGCCCATAGGCGAGACCCTGGCTGATTGGAAACGAAAGGTGAACGATGCGTATAAATTCCTGAGAATGCTCATCACGACCAACGACAAGCTGCGCGAAGAGCTTGAAGAAGTACATTTGACTCTACGTTGGGCTGGAGCACAGATATATGAGAGACAGGAAGCACTGGAGGAGGCGCAACAACAGCTCATCGAAGCACAGGATAAGCTGAAGGAAGCCGAAGAGCAGGTTGAAGTTGCTTCGAAGGAAGCGTATGATTGGAGGATCGCGTTCGATGAAAAGGAAGCTTTGTGCTCTGAGTTTTCACAAGACCTCTGGCTTTCTAGGGCGGAGGCTCAGCAACTACGCTTTGACTTGGAGAGGCAAAGTCCCGATGCAATGCGTCACCGATTGAACGATCTCGTCGAACAACTGAACGCGGCGAAGAATACAATTAAGGATCAAGCTCTTCACATTGAACAAGGGCAAAAGTCTACCGAAGAGCTCCGAGGTCAGCTCAAGGACGCGCAAGAAACAAACAATCTTCTAAAAACAGAACTGGATGGAGCCCGCGAAGGAAAGAATACTTCACTCGAGGAAAAAGCGGCACTTGAGAAGGATATAAAGAAGCTTCAAAACGAAGTGCAAGCCTCGATAAATCTCCAGGGCAGGTACCAAGCAGATATTGACGTGAATCACGTGCTCATGGGTCAGATCTCACGGGATCTTAAAAACAAGAAGGAAGAAATAAGACGTCTACTTGCCGACACCCGCGTCACAGAGCAACAACAAATGATTGAAGCGCAAGACCAAGCGCTTCAAAAAGCACATGCCGCTGCAAAAAAGCAGCAAGCTGCCCTAAAGCAGACACAAGAAGACCTGGACAAGCAGTCCCAGCGCGCGAAAGTCCTCGAGAGGGACCTGCAACTGTCACGCATGGACCTTGGCAACCGCAGGAAGTATTCAATGGAGCAAGGCAAAATCATAGACGAGACACAAGAAGCCTTAAAGAAGCAGACGCTACGCGCCGACAGTAAGGAGCGTGACTTGCAACGGGCAAACTCGGAACTGGATAGCAAGTTGCAAGGCTTCATCGAGCAACAAGCAGCTCTTGACCAGGCAAACGAAGACCTAGGGGAGCAGAAGCTGCGTGCCGATGGAAATGGACGGGCACTGGAACGGGCAAAGAAAGACCTGGAAGAGCAGGGGCAGTGTGCTGAAGAGAGTGGCCGCTCCCTGCAACAGGCAAAGCAAGACCTGGATGAGCAGAGGCAGCGCGCTGAGGCTGCTGGCCGCGCCTTGCAACAGGCAAAGCAAGACCTGGAAGAGCAGACGCTACGGGCTGATGGTACTGGCCGCGACTTGCAACAGGCAAAGAAAGACCTGGAAGAGCAGAAGAAGCTTGCTGAGGAGAGTGGCCGTGCTCTGCAACAGGCGAAGAAAGACCTGGAGGAGCAGAGGCTACGTGCCAACGAGAGTGAACAAGCCCTACAACAGGCGCTTCAGAAGGCGGAGGAGCAGAAGCAAGACGCGACTGAGAAAGATGACGTCTTGGAAGTGGTGAACAAGTCGACGCCTCAGACAGGTAAGTGCTAGATTTTGGTCAATGGTGCAGTGCTGACTACTTTACCAGGCCGTATTGCAACTACGCCCCTCCCTCTCCTAGAGAGCTCCATTGGAGACAAGCTCAGTTTCAATACTCTTCGCCAACCTGCCACTTTGGTACCTCTGAATAACATCTTCCCTTCGCCACCAGCTGTGCGCTCTAGCAGTGGCAAGGCAGAGAAGAGCAACGCCAACAAGGAGGCAACGGATTTGGACAGTGAGCTGAGCGAGCTCAGTGATGTGAGCACTCCAGGAGTGGAGGCCATGAAACGCCGTGGGCAACAGGTCGCGAAACGCCCCCAGTCGAGTACACCATCATCGAAGCGCGGGACTGATGGAGAAGTCAATGACGAGGAGGCGATGAGCCTCACTCGGTCAAGTACACCATCAGCGAGGCGTGGGAATGATGGAGAAGTCAGAGACGAGGAGGCATCGAGCAAGAAGGCCAGGAAGAGCTACAGCCCGGTGCCTACACGACGGCCAGTACTGAACTTGGGCAATATCCCAGTACTGGCAAGGCCTGATGCCGTGCCTTCACCTGTTCCTGCCACTACGGGCCCACAAGCAGATGGTTCGTCAGCGGGGCCGATTTCTACGGTGGCTCAACCAGCATCGCCAGTGAGAAGGAGTGGGCGAAACGTTGCAAAGCCAGAGACCTACAACGTGCGAAGACTTGCTGAGCAGGCATCGGCGTCTCCTGTGGGGGTTAATATGCCCTCTGCTCGCAAAAGCACTGTTCGACGGTCGTGGTCGCCCACCAAGCGAACTGGCAGTCCAAAGAAGCGCTGAGAGTGTCGAGAAAGGTGCGAGACGGAGAGTATATAATTTTATAATGTGCGAGGCAGAAAGGATAGAGTTTAGAACATGTACTTATAGCAATAACGAATTCTAGTTTTTAATCATATTCCCTTTGAGCAATCATTGCTATGACATTTGTCAAAAAAAAAAACGATGGCGCTTCAGTATCGGCTTACGAAAGAAAAAGGCGAGAGTAGAAATATATGGTTGAGAGACTTCCGTGTACCCAGCTAGAGTGTAACTAGCGGCGGGGTACCGTGGTGACGGTTCCAAGGATCAAACTACTGTTGGTCCATCAGTACCAGGAACGACACGAGGAACAGTGTTATGCGAGTGTAGGTTATGCAAATGTATTCTATGGATGCCATCCGATTTTATTGCACGATCGTTTTCAAACCATGGTCCTCAACAGGGTCTTCCACTAGTAACTCTGGTTTGGTGAGCAGCTCCAGAATATATAAGAAGAAAACCAGCCACCCATCCTTCGTTTCCTCAAAAAACTTCGTCCATCTCACGTCTCACAATTCTAATGCAACAAGAATTATACTACTCTTCAGAATTTCAACTGAATTCAAACACACTGCAAATTCTCCTTGTCTGCTCCTGTTCCTCCAACTTCACATATATCACCACACAAAATGGTGTCAATAGTACCTACCAACTACTTTGACTTGCCGTCGCAGGATGAATTCGTCAAAGCTCTCATCCCCGTCGGCTTAAGCTCGACCACAGACGATTGTCCCATCTGCAAAGAGCCTTACGACAGCGGGCACAAAGCAGTCCGCCTTCCCAGCTGCGGTCATATTTACGGCGCAAAATGTATCAAAAAATGGTTCAAATGCGACTGGAACACTTGCCCCATGGACCGATCCGAACTCTTTACCCCTCCTCGCCGCAATCCTCCCATCCTAGCGTTAACCTTCTCGCCAGTTTTTTACGATGAGGATGCACTAGTATCCGACGGACGTTTAACGCGTCTCGGAGGCCGAGAGTTCATAACTAGCATGCATCTTAAGATCTGTGATCTCCTCCGCGACGATTCGTGGAGTGATGTACCTGAGGATATCCTCAGGGGGTTGGTTCTTTACACATTGCCTAGGGGCACCATCTTGTCGTCTGAGGCGTGGCTTGTGTTGATGCAAGTAGCAGCCCACATAGCGACTTTCTGTTGGCCGGACGATGATGATTATCTGGACTTGGAAGAGTGTGAGAAGCGGATTTGGACAGTGCTTGGGGACCATGAGGATTACTGATCCAGTGGCAAGGGGCTCGTTGTTGTACTCGTTTTTGTAACAGTATGATTTTCTTGGTAGAATACATTATTTGTATATGCTTACAGGTTGTGCGTACTGCATAATTTAAGCTTTTCACGTGTTTGAGCATCGTGGCCATATGTGGTTTCATTGCCGAACTGAGACCACGGAGACCACGGAGGGGCTGACTGTGACTTCCCAGGTAGGTACAGGTTCAATACCAATATAGCCTTAACTGCAATCCCCAAAAATCATGTAAACCAAACATTGATCAAGTCTGCTTCCTATAAAAAATACAGCCAACCTATATATCGTGGTGGTTGTGAAGCAGGGTATATTGTTGGGTGCGCTACTCCTGCCCCCTCACGGCATGTCGTTACAGGTCACGAGCACAAACTTGGTTGAAATGAGTACATAAACTATGGAATGATTCCTAAGCCCCTAAGACATGGTTTTGGATGCGATGCTTTGTTGTATGAGTGGCAAACGCTGATGGAATACAAGTCACATGATTGGGTGACTAAAACCGTGCTCAAAAAATATCGCTGACACTTGGGTATTAAGTTTGCGCATTCACCTCCGACTTCTTACAACACCACCGCCCGTCAGGCCAAAAATCATACACGTTGTTATTATGTGCTAAAGCCATTCTACCAGCCGCTATAGTGGTGATTATCCTCTTCTTTAGAAATTTCAGCTCCCTTTGCAAATCACACGTCAACTCGGTCGGTCACGGCCACTCAAAGAATTCTCACCGCTGAGGACTTTACGATCACCCACAACAGTAGGATCCCAAATATCCTACTTCTAGTGCGAGGATCTCCATTTTTCTTCTATTTCAGTAACTCAGCTCAACCATCGGCAACCAAATTAAGAGCGAGCACCCACACTACTTGTACCCGCACAACCACATTGATACTGGCACGAAACTGATCAAGATCATCGATTACCAAATTCCGTGGATACTAGGTTGGCTATGTCTTTAGTGTTCGATTCTCCCGATAAGAACACATCTTTTACGATGTTGCCCAACCATGTGGACGGCTTCATCGATCTCAAGGTCCTAGCCGACATCCACCAAGCTCTCTGCATGAGCGTTCTTGAGGAGGACCTTGAGCTAGCCACTTGGGTGAAAGATCACTTCCTCTATGAACCAACCACTGGTGAGGGTCGAGAAATTAGAACCTCCGAAGGATTTTCTAAACTTGACCGGGCTTACAGAAGGGTCCGATTACTTACTAATAAGGCTCAAGACAAATGGCCGTTCTACGATAGAGCTTGGAAAAAGATGTCAAATGCTACCGTAATGAATAATGCGCGAGGTGAAGCGGCTCCGGGAGTGAGCTTGCCTGGCATGACCAATGGAGCGCTTGACTCACCAATTAGAAATGAACAAAGTGCACACAAAGGTGAGTTTACTAAAGTTTATTGCGGCCATGAAATAATTATAATAACTTTCGGCAGACAAAGCTTCTGTGGTGTCGCCAGGCTTTGTTCCTTCTGGGACTAAGAAGCCTGCCAGCAAGCAGCCGCAACCGCAGCTTCCGCACCAGTCCTTCTCTGGTCCAGTCCCCAACACCCCTATTTCCATTTCATCCGAAAATCTTGGTCAATTAGAGGGACACGCGCGCTTTGAAGATCCTTTAGAGGCTCAAGAGCAGCGGGAGTTTGTACACGAAGCACAGTCCAACCTGACGTCGACATTAGATCCAGCAACAGGCTCAGGTATGTTTGACTAACACAATTCCCAGATTTTGAATTCCAAGTTTTCCGAACAACTGCTTTTAGCAATCCCTCACTTTGTTTCCCCTAGCCCTAGACTCTTGCTAACTGATGATCAAAGGCCATTTCGCTCAATCTGAAGGTCAAACCGGCGCTCAAACTGGATCTACCCCAGAACTTAGACCTGAGACGGCGCGTAAACTATTGGAAGAGCCGAACATTAGGTCTATGAGTGCTGTAGACATGTCCGACACGTTGCAAAACAGTGTCTCACTCCAGCCAGCCACTGAAGACGTTGAATGGAACACGGATAACCCCAAAGTTCGTGGTCCAAATGGTCGCTACATGCCCAAGTGTAAGACTTCACCTAGCTCAGCCAATTCTTCTCGGACCACAGGCAGTAAGAGGCCAAAGTTTGCGAGAAAGTGTACGTAAACTTTCGCACACCAATAGATATATTTCACGTCATGCTAATGTTTAGCAGCCAAAGCCAACAGAGACACCGTTTCAGACACCGACGAAGAGGATGAAACAGATATAACACCTGCGTCCGCCAATTTCCATGATGAAGTTATAGCTGATGAGCCACCGACACCTGCGTCGGCTGTTCACAGCAAGCTGCACGGTCATGATGGTAGGTTTTTGAAATTCTTACCCAACGTTGCGCCATCATATTAGTTGGCTGGAGAAAATAAATTTGTGCTAATACAAGAAGGTCCCAATGGTGACAACGTACCTGCAGCAGAAAGTGTCATCCCTGCAGGGAATCACACCAATGACATAGACAAGACGAGCAATCGCTCTCTTAGTGAACCAACCAGCAACCATGTTTCTTCCCATCTCAGTGGCATGGCCTCAAGTGGTACGTTAATTTGTTTTGCGAATTTGGCCGACTACGAACTGTAAACTGACTAATTCTCATCAGGCTCCCCTCGTGCATACACTCTTGCTGCAGAATCTGATCCGGTAACTTCAAATCTCGATAGGCGCCCTCCGAATTTGTTCCGAAAATACAAGCGCAAGAGCGAGCCTGTATCGCAGGAAGGACCAAAGCGCAAGCGTGGCAGACCCCGACTATCGGAACAGCAGAGACCGGTGGCAGATGGAGAGGAAGAGGAGAAACCCCACGGAAAATCGTCGGCAGCACTTGAGGAACCCGCCGTGGTGGAGGCAGAAGAAGGAGAAGTCTCCAGGGTGGGAACACGCCGAACCACACGCCGATCTACTACTGTGAAGCCCGACCTCGTCATACCTGCAAAGACTGCATCCACAAAGCCCATTTCCAAGAAAAAACATAACCAAGTCGAGGATTTAGATGGAGAAATTATGATTGACGTTGATGACGAGGAAAAGGATATGGAGCAAGAGGCGCTTGTTGCCAGCAAACTTGCGCCAACAAGCCTGGTCAGGTTAAAACTACCCTCTATCATCAAGATGCCCTCTCAACCGGCCCTATCGACTTCAAAAAAATCCTCAGAGACGACAACCGATCCACCTGCCCACAGCTTGCGAAAGACACGCACTCCATCTAAACGGTCTGGAAAGAAGACAGCACTCCAGAAACGTGGCGGAGAAATGGATTCTGTTTCCAATGGTATCAGCCATAACCCTCCAAAAGCTGAGGCCAAGTCCACTGCTGGCGTGCTTGAGGAACTCACGTCAGCGCAGAAGTCACCAGTGACCAACGGTTTAATTCCCTCTACTCCCATCGAAAACCCGAAAGGCTCCATTTGCCCCGGAAAGGTCGAGTATTTCGCTCGCGTTCATACTTCGACTGGTATCGTTGAGCTATCCATCAAGACTGATGACCTTAAGGAAGAGGTTGAGCTTATTCGCAAATATGCTGATTGGATGAAGGCAGAGGGCGGAACGCAGATCCCGTATCAAACATTCAAGTCGATATATGGAATCGCGAAGAGGGGTTAGGCTTCTCAGAAGGGAAAGGAAAGTTGTGTGTAAGCAATTTTTTCGCTAGCGAGAAGCAATTCTAGGCTTTCAGCTAGTGCAATGAAGAGCATGCATAGTATGGCACACTATGGTCATTGCCTCATAAGTACCCATTCATATATTAAATATCGCTATCTTAAATGAATCTATTCGGATGGTGTTATGATTTTGAAATCCCTGCATTCGTCTTCTTTTTAATCATCTACTCTTGACTCTAGCACTCTAGCAAAAAGGACTAAATTATGCACAATTTCGTTAACTGTGAAGTGTGATTTCGGCTTCTGATGTATATTTACCCATGTTTGGACGCAGCAAAGCGCCTGCTCGAAAGTAGCCCTACATTCTGACCAACTACAGCTGTAAATGTATGCCGAGAGAAGTGGACCAAAAAAAAGTAAGAGGTCAAAGAAGCTAATGGAACTCTTGTAGCTACACATCTAGTGGTCAAACAACATCATGATTCGGATTGTTGAAGATAATACAGTACGTAACATCGAAGACATTACCCAACGATATGCACCCTTCCAGATTGGATTAAATGGGATATGGAGTGTCGAAAGTTGTAGATTTTGCCTCGCTTCAGAAAATCTAGCCTCCTTTCCGGGCGTAACACAAATACCCAATCTGTAAGACATAATTTTCAGATTGAAATCGATTTGTTTTACATCAGTTCATTGAACTCAAAATAGTGGTTAAGCGGAAAGATCCCGAATGTAAACTGGCTGAAAAGATGTGCGCATTTCGATAGCCTTCATAACACAAAGCTGCTCAATATGGGTCGAAAGAATCCGGATCATCCTTTTTTCCAAAAAAAAAAAACAAGAGTAACAAATGTATAAAACTCGCACACTAGCCACGTTTGAGCAATTTGAATATCATTAAATTCTTCTATCATATTTAAAACGATTCGCACCATTTGTATTCAACACAAGCATCATGAATTTCCTAAGCGCCACTGTTGTCTTTGTTCAAAGAATGAAAGCTACTCTTCCCTTCATGCGGAATGACTTTGAAAATGTACTAATCATCTATTCGGGAAATACTAACAAGTCCTCAGATAAGAATGAGGCCAATATTTATCAATGTGTTTGCCAACTAGACTAGAATCGGCCACATGGTCTGCTCCCGTTTAGAAGGTATTATTTGATATTTACCCATCCAATGTCCCTTATCTCCACTGATTTTTTTTTTAAAAAAAGGCCCTGTATTCAGCTGTCATGACGGCATCTCCTCCTGAACCGCTTATGATGCAACGCAAGATTGAAAATAGAGATTTCAGAAGTGAGCGGTCCTTCGAACGTGGTGACCATTGTCGCAAGATTGAGCTGAACAAAGTGAGGTTTCAAATCTCGGCTTTGGTGCCTAGGTATGCTGGAAATGTTGAACTTCACTTGCGCGAGTGCTCATAGTTTTAAAATCTATTGTCGTTTGCCCTCATGGTAAACATCTTAGTACTGAGATAATCAAGGCTGATATGAACTGTGTTTTGAAGCCATTGTAGACTACAATTGAATTCGTAGGTCCACAAAGTTCTGTCTTCTTTGCCCTTGGCTGGTATCTGCTCCTTGATTCGATGTGTTGGAGGGATGAGTTGGCTGCGGCACAGTAATATTTTGAGGCCCGATACATGGAATGGAGGTTAGATCAAGCTTATGGCTTGTATGCAAGGGACCAGATGTGGAGGCGGCATAGTCCATTCACTAGTTCAACAGTACCGAGCTTGAGACCTCGGGAGGTATAAGTCTTAACCGGTGCCGACATAAAATATATGTTTCTGGCAAAAAAAGGTGCCAAAAAGCTGGAACGTATTCCTTCACATGTATCAACACCGATCTATGCTCCGACACATAGAGCTATTTCTGCTAACAATGCGATCTGGGCACGGAGAATTACCTACGCGGTATGGTTGGGTTAGCGTCGGAAATTCCAATTATCCATCCTCCGCAACCTCCATGCCGCTGCTGCAGTACCATTCACTTCCACCTTTCTCGTACCAGGAGATGACAATGCAGCACAGTTCCTCGAAGTAGGTAGATGTTGTGATGCGCTTCGGCCCTAGGTATGGGTGCTGCCGAGTCAGCTACCTGCGTTAGTCCTAGTCAGGTTGGCGGGCTGCATAAACATTATCATTACCCGGAGATTCACAGCACCCACACGCCAGGACCCCGGGTCTCATGCTCTTCGAATGGTATGCAAAGTTCTGGAAAACCCGTTTGACGGGTTCTACGATCTCTTCAACGCACCCCTTGAGGCGAACAACTGGACCATCAAGTGCGAGGCCGTGAGCATCGCCGAAAACATAGAAAGATAGTAACAAAATGATAAATTACGGCACAGTAATTATGGCTTTCGATAGTTCCAACATTTGTTAGCTTGCGGCCTGGCCCTCAGCGGCGGACGAGGCAACGAAAACTCGAAGCAAGCCGCAACGCCCGCCCAATCAACACCCCTGGGCATGTCGAGTGTGAACTGGTTGGCAATGACCCCTTCGCTTACACCCATCAACTCTACTAGATAATCGCTGACGCTGCGGGCCGCAAGGTGGTGGCTCTCGTTTTGTAATGTCTTTTCAGCATGTGGTGATCCAGACGAACGCCATCATGACTGGCGTTTCCGTATGTCCGCAAGTTTAAAAATTCAGTTCGCAAACGAGCATCCCGTGTGCATTGCATCCTTGGCCCACCCGTCCTTATGTGCGCAGCCCGTTTGTTATATAGTGGGAAATTGCCGGTGATTGCGTTGTGTTTCGCAACCGTTCACTCGTTGTCCACATCCCTGGGTCCCCTTCATCTCACTTTTCTGCACCACCTTTCAACGGCTTTCCCAGCTTGTGGGGGTCTTACGGCTGTTTCCTACCAACTGCTTCCGTGCGTAATCTAAAGAGCTGGAACAATTGGAAAGATGAAGGTCCTTGGAAGTGCCATTACGAGTGCGCTGCTCGCAGGGATCAGCGTCAGCGAGCCGATCCCAAGGCTTGCTTCAAGGGATACGCCATCCGTAGATCTGGGCTACTCGATCTACAGCGGGAGTTACGATGCGGCTAACAATGTCAATGTTTTCAAGGGGTATGACTCTCATCATGTTTTTGTTCTCCAGACAAAGCGTTAACACGTTTTCACAGAATTCGATATGCCGCTCCGCCTCTTGGGAAGCTCAGATGGGCTGCTCCACAGAGTCCAGCACAAAACAGGACAGCCACGATTGCGGCGACCAGCAACCCGCCATTCTGCCCACAAACAGGAGCTTCATCACAAACACCTGCCGTGTATGGATTCGTGTCTGCGATCGGAAACGAGGATTGCTTGTTCTTGAATGTGTATGCGCCTGCAAACGCGAAGAACCTACCAGTATTTTTCTGGATTCGTATGTCAACCAGGTCCTTAATGATGGTCTCAACTAACTCTAATTAGATGGAGGGGGCCACAATTTGTTTAGTGCCACTGGCCTGGACCCTACTGAAACCATGAAGCAGAATAACAACGGCTTCGTTAGCGTGATTATCCAGTATCGCCTTGGTGCCTTTGGCTTCCTCGGTGGCGACGACGTTAAACAGGATGGTGTGTTGAATGCCGGTTTCCTTGACCAAAATTTCGCCCTCAAATGGGTGCAGTCCAACATTGGGAAGTTTGGTGGTGACCCAAACAAAGTGACTATCGCTGGCGAGAGCTCTGGCGGCGCATCTGTGCTATACCAGGCAATGGCCTATGGCGGTAAGCAAAAGGAGAACCTTTTCAACAATGTCATCACCGCAAGCCCGTGGTTCCCTGGACAGTACAAATACAACGCTGCCACGACGGAGAAGACGTACGATGCCTTTTCAGAGGCCGCTGGATGTTCAGCAGCTAAGGATACTCTTGCTTGCCTTCGCAACCAAAACTCTACAACCCTCCAAAAAGCAAGCCAAAAGGTTAGTGAAGCTGGTCCTTTCGGTACTTTCGCTTTCATCCCGGTCACAGATGGAACTTTCATCCAAAACCTACCCACCAAGCAACTTTTCTCGGAAGCCGTGAAGGGCAAGCGCGTGCTATCTGGTAATATGGCGAACGAGGGTGTGCCACTCGCACCTCCCACGACAAAGACGCTACAAGACTTCAGGAACTACATCGACGTCACGTTCCCTCAATTTTCCAAGTCGGACAAGGCCGCACTCGAAAAAGTCTACTCGTACTCTGGTGACACCGCGGACGTAAACCCCAACGCACCCCGCTTCGCCACCAATGGTCTAACCGGGCCTACAGCCAACTCTCAGAGCGAATTCGGCACCGGACAAGCCCAACGCGGAATGAACGTTTTCGCAGAGTACGCCTTCGATTGCCCCTCCTACTGGGCCGCTGGTGCCTTTCC
Source organism: Phaeosphaeriaceae sp. PMI808 (assembly GCA_021365335.1). Classification (NCBI taxonomy): domain Eukaryota; kingdom Fungi; phylum Ascomycota; class Dothideomycetes; order Pleosporales; family Phaeosphaeriaceae; species Phaeosphaeriaceae sp. PMI808. The sequence continues at coordinate 116,898 of JAJTIZ010000054.1, forward strand.
CCAAGGCTGGAAGTACCAATTCAGCGCTCCCCCAAGCTACCACGGATACGACTTGCAAGCACTCTGGTCCGGCACACCCACCCCCGGCGCCTCTTTCAAACGCGCATTCCGCAAGATCTGGGGCAACTTCATCATCAACAACAACCCCACCATCTCCATCGAGGACGCCAAGGGTGGCGTATCAAACTCAACCGTCCCCGCTGCGGACGGCTACGGCGCAAAAGACATCAAGTGGCCACAATGGGATGAGAAGAAACCCACACTTCTGAACCTTAACACGACCGGTGGTGTAGCGAACTTTGTCAAGGCGACGGAGGACCTGTATTACAACGTTTACAGCGACCCCGGCGTTTCGAATGTTATTTCTCTCGCGGACGCTGATAAGTGGGAGGGTGGACGTGGAAAGAGATGTCAGTTCTGGGAAGACATGGCGAGCAAGGTACCATATTAGTTTGTGTGAGCGAAAAACCACGATAAATAATGTTCTAAATATAATGTCTACTAAAATTTATCAACTTGGAATTTTCTTCGGGTTGTCGTGCCAGCGCCATGTTCGCCCCCCTGTCCCTGACCGCCGTAGTTCGTTCATCCTGTCTCCCACGTGCATACCGCGAAGTTGTTTAATTTAAATGCTGGGAGCTGTCACGTTGTGTGGATCCGTTATGCATGGTCGACAAGATTGGGATGCGCCTCGCTTACCCATATCCTGGCAGATTGAATGGGATACGTTCGCTGACACTGGTCAGCTCATGCTCACTCGTTGGACATATGATCCATCGACGGATAAAGGGACATTTGCTCGAGCCTTGTACCATGCTGCGCGTGGGAGGGGTTCCGACGCGGAGTCCTGAGTCCCCCCTGTGGTAGCACATGGGATTTGACAACATCACTCGATCATGCGTATTTCTCTTGGAAGTAGTGGAATTCGAACTAGGAAAAGGGTATGCTACGAGAATTATGCCATGGGATATCAATAGTAGAACCAAACGTAAAATCACTTTTACGTCTACCATTTCCGTACAGCGTTTATGATCACTGTTGCTGAAATGGGCCACATCCTCAAGCGCCATGCACATATCTGTGATTATTAATACGTACCTTCGCAAATCAGGTTTCGGATTAACACTCTTAAGTTGCAGATGCGCCATTTATTCGTTACGTCGTGAAGTCGGTCTTTTTGACTGGTAAAAGTTGGTAATTGCGCCCAAAGGGAACAGTTCCTGTTGAGAAATGTGACAATATCAAGTTACAGCTTGTCATCTCATCGCCTGACGTTCCAGACAGTCTTCCTCATGCCTGGCTTCAGCTGTTCGTCTTCGATGGTTATTGTATTTGGTCCGTCACCGTCCAAACGCTCCACAGTTGTCCAGATCTTGGGATCCGGCTTTTGACTTTCTGCGCTCTCTAGTCTGTGAAAATTGGCCGTATTTGGTCCGTCTTGTCCATCTTGAGCTGTCCTTAACGCGCTGTCATTCCGCGTCCTGCCCATTGTTGTAATACCCAGCATGCGTACAATACGGGTTCGGCGAGATCCTGATCCAGTTGTAGGGGTGCCGGATTGATGCGTTTTATCGAGGCTGGTTTGTGTGCGATTCAATGCCCGGTACTTGCGAAGCATATGCCAGATGATAGGGAGGTTTGTGCAGAGGATGCCACCGAAAGGCTCGTAGAGGGAGTATGCACCGAGGGGTACATAATACCATGTAAAATCTGGGCTGCCACGGCCGAGAACGACAGTGAGTCGGACAGAAGATATAATACAGGTTCTATGGTTAGATATTGTCAGTTCCGCAAACTGGCACGTGGGGATATATGGTGATTATGGGAACTTACCCAAGGCCAAGGCAGAAGATGAGACTAAGAACCAGCTTTCTCTTAGTTTGCAGCTGTAGATGCCAGATCATGGGAACCGGCATAAGAAATATCCAGATATCGGTAATCAGGTTTGAGATGTTTGTGAAATAGACAAATGTGACCATTTGAAGACATTGCCCCTTGACGGTAGCATCCCAATAAGCACGAAGCGGCCGGCAAGCAAGAAATAGTGTGACTGTTATGCCAATTCCCCACAAAACAATGAAAGTAGCAGTAGCACAGACAAGTGTGCGAAAGATGGGATGGACGAAGACGCGATAGTAGAAGGCGAGGATGCCTAGTTTTACGGAAACAAGGGCCAGGTCGTAGAGATGGCTAAAGACATAGTCACCCTGGCGTACCATCATTTGATCATATGCAGAGACGACAATGACGTGCCGGCCAAAGCCGTGTGGAGGGCCTTTTGATGGTATCAGCCATGGTAGGGTATCGATAAGATCTCGGGAGGGACAATAACGCAATACACAGTACATACCATAAACGAAACCGCAGACGCATTGGCCTATGACACACAGAGTCGCGAGGAGAATAAGGTAGTCGTCGAGCGCAATTCCATTCCTGCCCAGTCGCTTTGCCCAGAAGCGCAATGTGGTGCTGAGGGGAGCAACTACAATGGGTACACAGTACAGCCAGGTGATCTCGTTGACTCGTGACGCATCTTTATGCGCTTCCATGTAGGCCAGTTCCTCTGGAGAGAATGGGGAGGCCATCTCTCACTCTCAATTCTCAGTGGATTCCAAAGTTGATAATGTGCAGCTAGACAGGCGACGTGATGGGGAAAGGCAGGTTGAAGTGTGGAGCACCACTTATCAAAGCTACCCGAGCCAGCGACAGGTGGGTCATACAACATTCAGTAGGCCCGAAGAGGCTGAGTCAGTCTAGCTCCCTTATCGCGCCGACAGGTAATTGTGTGCTTGTGGTTGTGTGGAGGGAAGCGCGAAAGAACCCAGAGGGACGGATGAAGCCACCAATGGGCCGATAACGTTAAAGTCAAGACGAGACTCGAGACCCCCAGGTTGGGTATTGATTGCTAGTTCAGTTGCCAGAATAGCGCCACAATGCACATCGGCCACTCTATTTAGCCTAACCTGACTGCTCGGTCTCCGGACTGGCTATCCAGTCGCATTGGCTTCATGTCATTTGTGTGCGACAGATCTTCCGAGGGTGTGGCGCGTCTGAACCTTAACCACCCGTTTCAACGTGTCACCATCACATAAATGGCTTTATCTGTGTACCTAGTTTTCAGATGAAAGGAGCGACGCCTAAAAGCCCGCTACTATGTGTCCGACCGAACATCGTATCTACACAGTACAGCCGTAGCCTGGGCCTTCATATACATACCTAGTTGCCCCTCTTTCGCAGGGCCGATTAATGCTGGAATGTTTCTTAGCTCTCCCAACTCGTTAACTTTAACCTCACATCACTATTGCACAGAGAACAAGGTGATATTACTTTTTTAAAAGCATTCTAGTAGTGCTACTGGATTTAAAGGGCCCAGCAGCATTGGCCTTGCCCTCAGTGTTGCCTCCTTGCAGACTTCGGTTCGAACCGAGTAGACCACAAAGCGGCCTAGTCACCAGGTGCTTGCAATGCGCACCCCTGTGTCGTTCAACCTCCGTGCCGGTATACTTCCAATTAACACTTGGTATCAGACGTAACACATTACTATAAGGTTTGCTGGGTATGCCACCGCCTTCTCCGCTCCATATGTACCTATTACATGCCAAGCCTTCAAAACTATACCCCATCATTGAACCGATAGTCATGATCCCACCGCTTTGAAAGTAAGCTGCATGTTCGGCTTGCATATATGTTGCAACTTACCTTGTCCCACGGCTTACTTGCATCCACGAATCGAAGATCAGTGCCAACACGGATGATGTTATTCGTGTCATGATTCATCGTCGAAGCGTGAATAGCGTAGGGAGCATGGAGCACAACGTCGCCAGCTGTATATTCAGTCGCGAGCCACCTTCTCCCAACATTATCGGAATATTCTCGTGGTCCTTCAGAGCGAAAGTCAGAAGTTAGTCTGCATCTGCATGAGGCTCGCGAGGGTTAGCTTACCGTCGGCGAGCAACCCTGTGGACAACATGTTCTCGTTGAAGGCGTTCTTGCTTTCTTCCTCCGTAAGCCCGCGCTCTCTCGCCTTTCGAGTAAACTCTGCTTCGATATCTTGCCCAAGCATATATCCTAGTATACATATCAGTCAATGAGATGTAGGCTATGTAAACAATCTTACCCTTCTCCAGATATATAAGGCCGCCACCTGTGAGACTGATATCACCCATCGGAACCCATGCTGTGACACTTGTTGGTTCCCCGTGGCGTAGGAAGATTTGATCATAATGTACGCCTATAGCTTTGTTCCCTGGCGTATTATTGCGAAGCAGGCTTCTGCGAATGCCTAGGGTGTTGTCGCACCAGCCTGTCATACGAGCGATAAATTCCTTGAGCACAGGATGCTTGCAGAAAGTCTCCTTGTACCAATCCGCATAATGTGCCTCGAGAGCCAAGTCAACGAATTTCTGGGCAGTTTCCGCTCCTGGTCGTCCATTGCTCCCTGCTGCACCAGCCCCAATACCTGGGAAATCGGCTGCGTCTTTGTCCGGGTCAAATATACCCTCCACTGGTTGAGTTCCAGGCTTGAGTACTCCACTTGGGCTCAACATCTTGAAGTACTCTTCTCGTGCTTTTAAGACATCTTCTCTTGGTAGCAATCCCTTTAGAAAGAGGTACCCATCCTCGTTATACCTACGCCGGATTTCATCAATAGGCATATCAGGAGAAGACTTCTTTAATTCTGCGACTTGATCAGGCCGAAGTAGTCCATCATTCACGAACAACTGCTCGCCGTGTAAACTCGGAACATTTTGCTCCGAAGTTAGAGCGTGTGGCATAGTGGTTTAGAGTAATGCTAGAAGATCACTTAGGGTAGAGGTACGCGTGTCAGCAAAGAGGACAGTAGACAAAAAGGGAACTAAGTAAATAGCGTGGGGGGAATTCTTATATTGTGTAATATATAAAAACCAGCTCGGGTCATGCTATAACGAGCATCCCGAGGTCAAGTTTGGCAGGGGAGAATCTCCTCTTCTTAATGCAACCAAATGTGGGGTAGCTTAGTGGGGTCAAACAACAGCGCGAACTGGCAATTTTTCGCTCTGGTCAACGGCCCATCTTAAATATTTTATTGACTGAATCGCGATGTGTCATTGGCTAGACGAAGGTCATTGCGGCAAGAATTTCTAGTATGGGAACTGTTCACATGGTACCGTCGCGAATGACCTTCTATTTCGTGATCTTCCTACCAAACTATCTGCACCTAGCCCTGCTGCACAGCGCGGGTAATTTGCCCCGATCGACCGTATCGACTTTCCACTGCATATCGCCTCGAGGAGCTGCGACAGATGCCATGGTACGAGGGCACCATGAGGGGGATCTGGGATTGATGTATAGTTGTTGACTGTTGTAGCAATCGCTGCCGCACGCGTCACTATCGATGTAAGATTTACATTTCATCTCAATCCACGCCCTCAGACTGACACTATCCTAGGTGATGGTAAGCAGCCGAAATGTGGCAAATGCGATCACGCAAGGAAAGATTGCGTGTACGAGACAGGCAGACGCTTTCGGCGATCATCAATCCAGGAATCTTTCAGTGGCAATCAGCCATGGGTGCAATTACCTCCTCATTGTAAGCTATCATTCTATCCCCTTACATAGCTGTTCTACTAATCCTTCACCACAGTACAGTTTCTAGACGAATCTAGAGAAGTTAGGTCCCAATATACCGAAGACCAAACCCACCCGATCAACAGTGCGCCGGGTAGCGGGGACAACTCACCCAAGCTCGGCCCGTCCCATGTTGGGAGGATTGGAAATGTTGTCTCATCTCTTAGTTTTCCAACAGTGACGCCCACTGATGGATTTACTGTACTATCACTTCTCAACTCGGAGTCACCTAGCCAGACACAATCACAGGCGCTTCCCTCTATACTGCATACTGACGCTACAATAACCGAAACATTCCAGACCACAGACTCAACTACATTTGTCCACCAACAAGCCCCTGGTCAGACGATATTATGGCCATTAGAACACGAGCAGGAGGCCATGCTTTTGCAACATTACATTGAGAATGTGGCTCTTTTTGTAAGTATTACAATCGTTCTTATAGTCATGCTTACTCATAAAAAGTTAGTTTGACATGATGGATAATGAGTGTCACTTTGGTGTTCACGTTGTACAGAAAGCGAAGAAAAATAGCACACTGATGAACGCCATACTAGCTCTATCTGCTCGCCAACTTAGTCGCACTACCGATTTCGATCCTTACATAGCCGATACCTACTATCAACGTTGTTTCGATACTTTGATACCAGCTTTGAACGACAACGTTGCCATCAAGGAGGAATCACTACTTGCAGCAACCATCATCCTGCGACTCCTTGAAGAAATGAATATCTCTGTCATTGGATCTGATCCCCAGGGTCATCTCTTCGGCACTCAAGCAATCATTCGTGCAGCTGAGCAGTCTTATGCCGCGACCAATGGACCCAGTTTTCGACAAGCCATCTACTGGGCCGCCTTCCGCCAGGAACTCTGGATCTCTCTCATGACACAGCGCGCTTTCCAACTCCATATCTTCCCCGCCGACCGCTCCCTCGAGCCAGCCAATGATTCCATTTGGGCGACACGCACGATCGCGCATCTAGGCGACGCATGCAACTTCGCATTTAGCGAAGGAAGGCACAGCATTGAGCGTTACAGCCAACTAATGGATGAAAACAAGTCTTGGAAATCATGTAGACCTGACAGCTTCGATCCATTTTTTTACCGCCAAGATCGCGACAATAGTGGAAGGAATTTTCCCGATATACGTTTTCATGGAAAAGCGCATGTTATGGGCATGCAGTATAACACTCTGGCTCACATGCTCTTGGTTGTCCATGATCCAACTATACCACAGCTAGGCCCTGCACACAAACAATCACGCGCCGTTGTAGATAAGACGGTTCAGGATGATGTGCGCACACTGGCGGGCGTCGCGCTATCTAACCCAAAGGTGTTTCCATGCAAGTTCGTGGCATGCTTCGCCATTGCGCTGGTTGGAGACCGGTTTACGGTGAGGGACGATCAAGAAAGGTTGCGTGAGCTTTGGTATGATTGCGAACGATCGCATGGATTTCCTCCAACCGCAACGGTATGTGATTTCCAAGCAACCTTGGAAAGAGTGAAAAACTAAGTGGCATTATTTATAGGTGCAGCAGTTGGAGGAATCGTGGGGTTGGCATCATTATTGAAGAGAAGTCGCTGTTCTATAACAGAGTGAAGTCCTACGACTGCTTTACGTCACGATCAATACGTTTCCCTTCCCTTACGAAGCATCTCGGGTCACGATGAAACTGACCTAAATCAGTTTGGGAAAATGAACCACCGTTCCCAAAGTCTAGAAGGAAAGTTACCTCGGCCATATGGTACTCCGAAGTTAAGTTGTTCATCCCCATGAACATAATATCTTCTTCTAAATGGGATGGTATTGGCGATATCTGGCTGTTTGGATGTTCCTGGCGCCTGTTGCCACCATAAACCCCATGTTCACTCCTCTTTACCTTAGGTCAAAGAACGCATGCATAGGAGGCCCAATTTCATAGGTGAATTTTAGCCTCTAGTCAAGTCCAGGTTTAGAATGAAGGAAAGGGCACAAAATCTGAAAGACCGGACGTTGTATTTGTAGAAGATCCTGCATGAGTTGTTTATCTGGCGACAGCTTGTTCCTCAACTTCTCAAATTCATCCGTGCAACGTTTCGAAATCTCCAAAGGTGTCGATCTCTTTTCATGTTATCCACCAAGTACTAGCTAATCATTTTGTAGAGCTCTTGAGAGTAGTTTTGGTCTGCCAATTGAATTTTGCACCATTTTTGACGCTTTGGATTCCTCTTGCTCCATAGGTTCATGATAGAAGTACACGCTTACGCAATACAAAATGCGAATTTAGCTAGGGTCTCTCCTAAATCTTTTCAGTCTCAAGGAATATATTACCTATGGGGCCGAAGAGCAATCACGCCAACTAGTAAACGACTAAATCTCCTATGTTGTGACTTCTTCAGAAGTATGCGAGTGGATAGTGTTTTGAAATTCGGGCATTGAGAGTAATAAAGCCTCGCATAGGAGATAGGAGAACATCTACCTTGTGGTACTTATTGCACCAAACTCTGTTTTCAAGCCAACTTATCACATTATAACCGTGGAGTGGAGATCGGATTGTAACTGCCAGGATGCAAACACACATTGCACATCTACGATTCCTTGCGCAACTCTCGGCCCTAATTAGGTTCTCGTTTGTTCGTATAATATTATCTTTAGTGGAATACAGCTTATTTGTTTGTCTCCATTGGTGTTTTCTTGTTTATCATTTGCTCAATGGCAAGTGTTATTCTAAAACTCTGATTGAGATCACAAACAATTTTGACCAAGCATAAATTATGAGTCCTTTTATGCCGTTCCTGCGCTCAAATTGATACGATTTCTACAGTTTCTCACGTTAGAACAGCGAAAATCGCCTGAGTCAAACTATACTACCAACTACGACAACAGAATGCAACAGAATCTCGATAGCAAATGGCCAATTGGTGTGGTTTCAGGTAGCATCGTGCTCTCCATGCTAGAGATCTTGAGCAGGACCGAGAGCAACTTCGATTACAGGCTCATGCTTTGGCTTCAACAGCACTACATTGAGCCATTTGCAGTGATCGATAGATCGGATGGGCTAGTTGTAACTGAGAAGGACGATTAGTAAGGTTCTGCTCACCGTTTACTTATTATACTGACCAATCATGTTTGTAGTCAGTGTCTTTTCATCGCACACGAGCGGTACATCCGAAATGAGGGCGACATTGCCAGGGCCGAAACTTTGTGGGTGCCAGGACTTGAGCCAGTTGATCCTCCCAAACTATCTGCCGATTTCATCAATGCTGCACTACCGGCGTTACCTCAAGACTGGATGAGCAAGGTGTGGACAGCGAGTGACATGTACAAAAAGGATGGTATTAAGGTCCAGCACAAAGGGAAGTGCGAGGGCAAATGGAGTGATAAAAACAACTGGGAGCGGGTGATTTGGAGAGTATCAGATGTGTAGCCCATATCCACGAGGAATCAGATCAAGTTAGGCAGATAATACTTTCAAAGTAGAAGAAGACAACAAAGATTCCTAGTCGTTACCAAATACCTCCACCCCTTCAAAAACTAAGCTAAAAACCCCGCTCATACCTTTGGTGGTTAAACAATACTCTTCAGTTTTGTAAGGCATGTTATCTCTACGTTAAATTTGCCAAGATGTACCAACGAGAATCAGGCCGAGAGACAGATGACCAGTAGGCAGGGTGCCTTAGAATACCTAGTTGTCTTGAGATTTGCAATCGTAATTAGGAGTCAATTGAATCATTATCTAACAACACTGTAAATCGCCAAAAACGATAATGGTTCTGCGAATCTGCCCTAGATTTTACCGCCTTACCAGAATAGGCAACATTCGTGAATAGCCAATGCTATTGGTTGCACCCTAAAGTGGCCAACTTGAGCGCCCACCGAATCGCCAGTCAAGACACCACTCTCACACTTCACGCCTTCGCGCGCTTATAATCACACAGGAAGTACGCTGCCGGGGTTGGGATCGCATCAATCAGAACATATGTCTTATCCAGCGATAACGAGTAGGCTGCTACGAGGCTTGCGTGACTGCCGCTACCCAGTAATCATTGCGTATTACTATAGGCTGAGATATTTTTCTGGTGTGGTTTATTAAGCACGAGGCGGTCATAGGCATCCATGGCGTTGCTGAAGTGAGCGTTGGAGATGTAACTATTCACAATTGTAGATGGGGCCATAACCGGCAATCACTCGAATTGGGTCTCTCATTACAGCATATAGAACAGCAAAATTCCAACTGCATCGAGATACGTTCTTTCCTAGACAATATATTGTAGGATTTTTCTCCACATCTCTTTTCTGTAGCATCTTGCTACCAATCCAGTCCTTACGACAATCTTCTATATTCACATCCATTATGCATATCTTTTCTTACGAATCCTGGGGTATCGATCCTAAGACCGGTTTCGATGTCGATAAAGCTTTCGTTCGCTCGCATTTCGTCTCGCCACTTGTGCTTGCATGCATACGTGCAGTACTCTGCATTTACAGCTTCACCACAATCTTTACATGCTACACGTGGCTCGCTCACAGGACCGCAACTATCCATCTCAAAGATGTTAATATCGGCTCATACACCATTCAGCAGTCTGACGGCGCAATCGGACAATCATTCAGCTTCTTTACGTACCTCACCTTTTGGTCCCTTGGTTTCTACTTCCTAGTCTCGAGTATCCATACCTTTATGTATGTGTATCGCCAAAGTACATGGTTGCACTCCTGGCCCAAGCCATTACAGCTCGCACACAGTCTCTACTATTCCAGTATCACATCCTTTCCTTTTCTTGTCACTATTGTATTCTGGGGCACCATGAATTCCGGCTGGCCAGCCGGTCGTTTCGAGCAATGGATCAACGTGTCTGTCCACGGCCTCAACAGCGTTTTCGCTATCGTCGAAATACTGCTACCGGCAACGGCACCTCCACCACTCTCACACCTTTCCGTCGTCCTGCTTGTCCTGTCGATTTATCTAGGCCTTGCCTACCTTACGCGATATACGCAAGGCTTTTACGTGTACGAATGGATGAATCCTGCGCACGGCAAAGCTAGTATCGTACTGCATGTGCTTGGGTATGCGGGTAGTATAATTGCGATATACGTGATTGTGCACTACGCAATTATCGGACGCAACCTGATAGCGCAAAAATTGGAAATAAGAAGAAGTCAAGGCCAGCGTGAGAAGGCGATCAAGCTAGACGATCGATCAAATACATGGTCTGCGAACGTTGAAATCGAAATCGAGAAGCCGAGACGGGTGAGGAGAATTGAGGAACATGCAGGATGGGTTTGAAAACCATAATTAAATGCCCTCACTCAGGGTAACCATAAAGGGAAATATCATCGTTCCTTCAAATCCCTCGGCCGACCCTTGTTTTAAGGCCTCCCAACTGTTAGCAAAACAAGGCTGATGTTCGCCCTTGTTGGTTGTTAGCTAGCCCAATTTAGGTGTCTCGTACAGCAATGTTCGTACTGCGCCAGCATTCGCTCAGCTGATAAACACTAAAATTTTAATTTCAGGCGGATAGATGGCCGTGAAACGCTTCTATGCCATATATAGTATCATTCAGATCGCTGAACGTAGTGCGAATTGCGCCATGCCGTGGTAATCCGGGGAGGCTGAATAATTTCGACCCAGTTCTGACGCGCAAGGAGGCCATACACCTATATTTCTCTATGAGATTTGGTCAAAAAGGAAAGGTGATAGATAAACGGATTTGTTTCCACACTGTCATGTGTTGATATCTTCTCAGTTGGTCTGTATCCTAGGGAAGAGATCAATGCACATATTTCAATTTGCCCCATGCAAACCTACAGCGCAAGCATTATGTACTGCTACAATATCCCCGCAGGAAACCTTACCCCTGAATTAACCTCATGCATCTGCAAATGTAATACAGCGATGTAAAACCACCCTTTTCAGTGACAAGACTTGTTAACAGCGATGAAATTAGCAACTTTCTTGTTCGAGGGCATTAGTTCTATAGCACAGTCGCACAATGGTCCTTCTCCCAGAAAGGTGGACTTGAAAGCTTTCAGAGATTGGCAAGGAATAGAGATTCAGAGCATCTAGGTATTCGAGATCCCTTCCCATCAGCTAGACTGTATTCTGTGGGTCTTTTCTTGAGACATCTCGCTATCATGTCGCTATGATTCAGGGGTAGGTCAAAACTAGTGTTATTACATGTTGCGAATTCTGCCTTGCAAGGATTTGAAAAAACCCGTCCCGACAGCACCCAACTGTTAGCTAGGGGGGTGATGTGCCCCCCACGCAAGTACAGGGACAAACACAGATTGCTCTAGCTGCATACTAATTCGTCATGTCTCTATACCCTAGGTTAGAACAGGTCATGGTGGGTAAACCCAAAGGATAAATTAGATACCAACGATGCGACTAAAGTGGCTTGAGCATAGGGAGAAAACTCGTGATTATCTCATACGTGCTTTCCGAGAGTGTGCCTTGCTGTAATCCAGAGAAGAGACAATGGTGTCGGCAACATCAGCCAGTTGTCAACAATTTTCAAACGTGATGCTTGTTCGAAACTAGGTTGCTGGATTGATGAGGTGGTGAAGTCGGTCCTTGATAAAACAACCTTAGCGCGCTTGAGCTGTCAACAATGGCTTGGCATCAAGACACCGACTTTTGCTGATTCTATTGTTATATTTTTGCACGGTTGAGAATATGAGCGCTTCAAACAATATCCGAGAGGCTCCGTGCTGTGCGATGTCATGCTTCGTAGACTACTACTAAGCTCCCGAGCTCAGGTCTCGTGTAGCCTTGTAAATGACCTTGTAGATGAGGAGCTGTGATATGTCTAGATTTGGAAGCTGACCCCTCAAGATCTCAGAATTTACAGCATCGATGAAATGGGTGCAACGCAGGTCGAAGGGAGTCTGCCTTGTGAAAGGATCACAGCATTACTTGGAATCAATTTGATGCCGATTCTTCAATATATATTGACATTGCCATTATGTTAGGCTAAGGGGCGAAGAAAGCGGTCAGCGCACAATTAGAAGTAGCTCTAGTATTGTTGATGGTTAGAGGAGAAAATCCCAGGACAAGATACGATGCAGTTCCTCAGTGGATCCAATGAGGTTCACATTTAGGGTTAAAGCCATGCACGCACACAGCTGGTGGCGTCATATAATTGACTCGCGATGTCAGAGATTGACAATCTGCAAAAAGCAGTTTGAGCATGTCTTTGCTCAGGTGTCAAAAAATCCACCATGGTGTGTCAAGGTTGTGGGGAGATGGAAGATGTGGAAGGACAACAGGGGGCTGCCTCGCCTCATCATGCAGCTTAACACTTCCGGACTAGCGTACCTAAATTTAGGCGGGGCAGTGCACAGGGCGCATGCATCTGTCTTTCATCTCTTGTACATGCGAATAGTTTGTTCCGCTTGACATCGCCACCCGCCTGCTTGAGCAGACTTTGCTGAAAACAGCGCCCCAGGACTCAGGAGTAACTCCCGCGCAGCCGTTCCTTACCGTAAACTATTGTTTACATACTTGGCCACGGAGAAGAGACGGTATACAGCTTGCTGAGAAGAGTCAATCTAATCCCCCCGGCTTGCTCAAGTGACCGTGTATCCTTTCAAGCCTCACTGTTCGCCTTGCTGTGTCAGGTCCACCAAAACTAGCACCCCGAGCAGTACTATGTTCATCCTTCTTAGCGACTCAAACCCAGTCAGAGCTATGACCTAACGCCTTAGGCCAACCAGGCGCTTCAGATCTTTCTAAATGAAGTCAGAGTACGGCGTGCTAAAAAAATGACTTGTTTCGCACCAATCTCCGCAGAAGCATGACTTCAGAGGCTATCCTCTGTCGCGTTTTCACCTACATACATACTTTGTAGAATCGTAACATGGATCCATAAAGAGTTCTGTGACCCCGTCGGCAAGGATTCCCCTTTCTACCCATACACATTGACACTTTACCGGATCTCGCCCGCCGCGCCCCTGCGCCTCACACCCAGCTACAACGCCCAGCTAATCCCATCATATACCTCCTCTAATTCCACATCTGCAACCACCTTCACGGACACTTACCGACCTTAGATTGAAGGGCCCCGGATTTTCGAATCAGCTTTTAGCGTTCTTTTAAATTGGCAAAGATACCGTCCTCTTGCAGTAGCGCGAGCCACACAGCTGCTGCTAGTCTCCACACCTGACACTACAGCTCGTTAGACAAATTTGGCGTGGTAAACCCCTGCGCTCGGGAGTACAGCTCCAGCACCGATACGCTTCGGTATACGATCGTAGCATTTTGAAATGCTACCCGACGCCCAGCTGCTTACTATTTCAACATCATTTGCACAATATAACTTTCGTAGCCTGTCCTCAGCAGCAAAGTTGGTGGTCGTTTCGAGTTTCGTTTCCAGCTACAACATACCCCGTACCAATAAAGAGGAGGAGCAAGAATCTATGGCGCATCATCACATTCATCATCAAACTCCTAGAAGTTCAACTCGTCAGAATGAGCTATGGTTTGGTATGCCAAGCTCCGCAAGACGACAACAAGAGCACGATCATACTTCCCAACAGTCGGCGTACCAGGCAACCTCGCATCGACTAAGCACAGGCTCGACTAGCTCATATGCAACAAGAACCTTTTCAGGAGTACCATCTATCTCCACTACTGTCGATACGAGCAAACCTCTACCTCCATCACCAAAACACAAATCACATCCCTTCCGCTCCTTACTTGGCCGCCCTTCGTCAAACCAGCTGGATGCCACTCACCTACAACCCCGACCATATGCTTCGACCCAACGTCACTCGACCAACAACCTAAGTTTAGATACGCATAGCTCATCATATCATGCATATTCTCGTAGTATGCCCAGTTCCCCCTACGAATATCATCAGGCCGCGACCCCACAGCAACCAGTAGCCACCACTCGTCCTAGCTCAGCAGCCGCGAACTACTCAGATCCGATACAGTATCAACCCTATACACCGCAACCTCAACAACAAGATGACGCACATTTCTCCCGTCAACAGCGTCCTACATCTATGAATACGTATTTCGACGCAACAACGCCTCGTGCTCATACATTTCCAGCTGAAACCGGCATTACCAGCCCTACTATGCGCGAGGGTGTGTACAACAGACAGCGGCCACATACTTGGCTTTCACCTACTGAGTCATTTAGCGACGCTTCACAATACTCCCTTTTTGTCCAGGCAACCACAGGTCTCCCTGAAGACTTCGACTCCTTCTCCCCGAACGGCCCGCCTCAACTCCAAGGTTCACTCTTTGCGCGACGAAGTGTCAACGACGTAATCCCATTGCCCTTACAGAATACCACGTCTGCTTCTTCTAGGATTGGCTCTTTGAGTACAGATTGGCAGAACTTTGAGCCGCCCCCGTTCACAAGTCGGGTTGTATCAGCACCAACATATAGTTTATCACGGCCGGATCCTTCTCAACAATACGAAGGATCATCCCATATTGCGGCTGTGAATAGGGAATTGGAGCTACTGGGTCTCGATGAGAATGCGTCCGATGATGAATTACCTGACTATGCGCAAAGCCAGGCTGAAGCACACGAGAAGAGGAGAGCTGAAGCATCGGCCAGGGCAAGAGAGCTGGAGGCTCGCTGGAGAAGCACTCGGGGTGGGTGAATCTTTATGAGAAATTTCTTTATAACCTTTCCCCCACTCAACGATATACGACCATCAGACCATTCGTTTTACTTTTCGCATGATACCCACGCCTGAGACTATTTACACGATCGCTAGGACCGGGACTTTGGACTTGGTTTTTGTAAAATATATTATCTACTCTTTCGTTGTACATAGCTAGCTACAGACAGTGTTAGAAATAGCACCAGAACAATTACACCATTAACTTAATACTGGTAAATTATAGGCTGATATTAGGCATACATGTAACTCCCCCTAATAATCACAAAATCTGAGAACAACTTGTTCCCGCTTCTAATGGCACTACCTGGCCCGGCACTATAGAATTACCATTAAGAGTACGTAAATTTCCACCGATCATTACTTTGGCAAAGCGTTGGAAATGAGACGGGTGTGGCCTCTAGGTGCCCCGCAAGTGTTACGCATGTCACTGCCTCACTACTGCAAGCCCTCATACTGCCCCGAACGTGTGGTTTGCACATGCCAATACGTACTCGGCGTATATTGATGAAAACCGAAAGCAGCAATTTCGCCCCCGGCTCATTCATTGCATATACTACAGTACATACCTTTTGATGTTTGTACAACGGAGTGCCAGATACTAGGAACTTTCAATCCCGGAGGTCAAGTGTCTCGTTCATTGCATGATTCTGAGAAATACGCCTTGCGGTAGGCCTGATGTGGAAGTCAGTAAACGGCATCAAGGTATCCACCCGTACATGTACAGTGTGGGTCTGATAGGGCCAATAAATGGGCTTGACTTAAACGCCAAGAACCCTGCAGACCTCATTTCGACTACAAGATGAAACTAGTCCACACAGAGAGAACTTGCATCCCCTCGCTTCTTGCCGTCGGAACATTGCTGCTGATAGTGGCCAAAGCATGGGCTTGCCGCGGAACATGCTCATGCATTGGAACTTAGATGATCGTTTCTTGAAGGGAGTTTTTATGAATTTAATCTATCATCCTCAATTGAATAAGTACTCATCGGTATATGACAAGGTTGCTACTGTAATCCAACTTGAGAGTTACCTAGGATATGCACATAAGTAGCCTCTTCGGCATATAGTTGCTTGGCACTTGTATCACACAATGGTGGCATCAAGACTAGGTCGTAAGTTAAAGGCAATTAAGACCTGCACGGTTGATACGGCGCGTGGGGATAGTTGGGGGCGGAAAGCTTAGCCAAAGGAAACGCGGTAGCACAAGGTACTACTCTTTACACATGGTTCGCTCCGCCCGTCGATCAAGTCCTATAGTCAATACAGCATGGGTTGAACATATAAAAAATAGGGGCCAATTATGCCACCACATTAACCCAACCATGAGCTGTGTGTTCCGGTACGAAGTGGCAAAATATGCAGGGGTGTGACGGTGAGCTCAAAATGTCACCCACAGGGCAATTCCAAATGGCACATCATTCACCTGTCACTTTTATCGGGCACATATCCGAATATTGCACCTATCGGTAGGTAGTTTATGATCAGTAACATGGGGTTGTAACGCAGATATGCAGTGAAGAATCTAGGTTGTAGTGATGAGTAGCCAGCAATGAGGCTGTGCACAGCCTGTAAGACGCACCCGCGGGCCGGAACGACACAACCAGGAATAAAGACGAAAATAGGAAACACTGCATACTGAACCTCCAAGAAGGGTATGTAACTAGCGTTTGGTAGGATGAGGTTGAGCGAGATTGCTGTTGCTGCACGGCGAGATAGGGTAATTGCTTTGCCTCGTAGTATCGGTCAATCAGCCCAAGAAGACATGATGCCTCAGCCACCAAATTAATTCAGGGTGCACACCGATCAGTCACTTCTGATAGACTCAGCTCATTTCAACAATATGTAACTGTTTCTCAAAGCAGCATGCTGCAAGCCTAGCAATAAATTTGTCAGGATTGCCTGATCTAGCTATGTATTATTCGCTAAGTGAAAACGGCAAGGTTGTGACCACGAAACGGTGGACTGCAGCTGAACGTTGGTGTCGATCGATAGCTACTCCTTGCGATTTTTTCAAAGGCGATGCTGTGCTAGTGGATCAGTTCAGAAGTGATACAACAACTGATCGGGGAAGAATGAAAGTAGACGGAAACTAAATTGACACTGGGTTGATTGTTAAACATACAGAATGCCTGACCACCTCAACTTGAGGTATCAATGGAATTATATGCTTGATATAGCCTCATTCGCTCCAATCTCGATCGCTATGGTTGTAAAGTGAACGCGTCTCAGTGACAGACGCAAGTGGCGATTAGGCGTCCTTCGACTTCATATCTTACTAAATGCTGAACGGACAGATTGCTATCACGACTTTTTGCTTTTCTTTCTAGGGCGCAAAGTCACGGTCAGTACGTAATCTGCTGGTCGTTTGCGGGAGTTGCTTGATGCTTCTGTTGGTGATTGGATGCGAGTTACTCTACGTGCGGCTCAGAGGAGCGCTCAAACGATGAGGTAGGCGTACTGGCACTTCGACATTCGGCTCCATTAGTTCATCCATAGTACGGGACTGCCAAAGAATCGAAGAGGACCACCCGGATGCACGTTGCTCCCACCATTGTTGGTTCAGGGCACAAACGTCTCTTTTTACATCTAAGCACTCACTAGAAACGACCCAAGCCGTGTGCGAAGGTTGAACTTTGAAATGAGTAATTGGGGGAGGGACCGCGATTGGTCCTTGCTCTGCAATTATGTCCCATGTCTCCTGGCGAAACCACTGTGCAACATAAGCCATAGACACATCGCAGTATTCCTTGCCTCCAGCGGCATGCACCGATTCAGAATCAGCCCACACTTTTCGAACGAATACATGAGTACCAGGGAGTATTCTATCTTGGGGGTTGATCACAAATCCGTACATGAAATGCTCCCAAGCATAGCCCCACTCATCATCAGGATCGTCAGCAGCAATATATGGCTCAGCGAGGTTGCCCCGCCGCATGATACCAAAAGCGTGCACGACTTCGTGAACAAGTGTTGAGGCGAGCAGGAAGTCATGACGGAACTGTGCACAACGTGAACTTGCTTTGTACCCATCTTCGCTCTCATAGAAATCTGTGAACCGACCCGAAATCTCAATCCTAGCAGTCCGATACCCCTGGAAAATGGGGCAGCAATTTTCGGTAACCACCGGCTTGGTTGATGATACGAGTGTGCTACCGTACCCCTTCGTATCTTTGCGCGGCACAAAACTGAACTCTATGCGATGAGCTAGACAAAGTAAAGCTTTACGAACCCCGTTTACCATTTGCCTTCGCTTTACATAAGATGCAGAACCGAAGGGATTTGTGAGGAAGGTTTTCGTTACATAATCGTCGGTTTCGAGTGTTACTTCGGTTCCGTATAGTAATGGTATAAAGAAGGTCAGGACAGAATCTTGGGTCAAAAATTGTGATGCAAGGCGGAGCATCTGTTCCATAGGTCCATTGGGATCAATCCACGAAAACATGGGATGTATGGGGTTATTCAAGTCTGCAGCTGGTACACTGTCATCTTCAAGGAGTTTAAATCGATCATCTTTATTAGCTGCTGCAATAATCTCGTTGATGGCGTTTGGATTCTTAAGCGCTTTGCGCTTCTCGTCTTCGTTCTGCTCTGTCATTACTTTTGTGACCTTCGACTTAAGCCGCGTGATTATACTTAATATGGTTCTTGAGAGCGCATTTAGCGCGCAGATCAGCAGTGGATAAACATTTTGATGCCAGATCAACCTTTTGTTGGCAGCTCGACAAAGACAAGACAATATCATTGTGTGCTAGTGAAGGTCAATGTCACTTTACAGTGCGACGCGGGATACACAAAGAAACAACCCAAATGGGTAGACTGATCGCGAGCGTATAAGCATCAATTGGTGGCATATAATTAGGAAACAACTCCTGCGAGTAAAGGTGACACGGCTAATGGTAATTTCATGACATGACAACTGGAAGGAAGAGAGGCACGCGGTTGACAAAATAGTGGCGACTCAGAAAATGACACTCTTCCAGGCACGTGAATCGACCTTCAATGATAGAAATAAGATAGGCTAAATGAAAGAAAAAAGCTTAAAGATTCTACCTAAGAAGTTGTAACTAGCTCAAAAGGTATTACTGTAGAGTTATAGGGCGCTATACATAGTTATGGCAATGGTGTTCGCTTCGTTTTGGTGAGGACACGGCGATTGTGAGTCGGCACTATTTTGTCAACCGCGTGAGAGGTACCTTGGCGTCACGTGAGACGGCAGGGGTGCGCGTTGTGCGCGGGGCTTTGGACGCGTCTGCTCGATCTAGCGGTTCTCGTCCCGAACGCTGTTCCTTGACCCACCACCCACCTGTATCGATTATTGCCTTGCATAATAACTACCCATTTCTATTTGTTCTATTTTGCGCACTGGTAGCTACAACCCGTCTGATCGTATGTTGCTATCGGCGTTGTCGCGGGCGCACACAGACTTGCTCAATTTACGTACTGCAAAGCTCAATATTTAAAGATGGACTGGGATGACTTCCAGACAAGGGCAAGGAATGCGATACCTTCACAAGAGCTTAAACCAAAACGTTGCTGGATTGGTGTACTCAGCCATGAAAAGTCCGCTCAAGAACAATTCATGGAGGCTGATTTCGTTTGGATGATTGGGCATCATGTAAGTTCTTCGCCTTCTGTGTCACGCTGCAAAGCAGATAATAAATCTAATAACTGGGAACATGCACTGACAGCAATGACTCAAGAAAATCACCTTACAGAAGGTCTATGAAACATATGAGAGTCGGCACAGAGGTTTAATATTTGACCTCAAGTTCAAAGACATTGTGGTCGGTAATAACGATACGATCAAATCCTTTCTTGAGCCAAATAACGACCTTGTTCTGTTTTTGGCCTGCCTACCGTACCAACCACATTCTCAACATCAGCCGTTGCCACAGCTCCCATCTCCCACAACCAACGAAGTACAATTTGGATCCGCGGTTGCAAATTGGGCGAGCGCTGCTCTTCCTTCAAGCCCTATTCTTAAAAGTAATGCGATAGAGTTACCGGATAACAAAACGTCGTCTCTACTTTCCAGAATTACGGTGCCCCCAGTGAACTCCGTTGGTACAGAATCTGAAACCCTACTTGCCGAAGATGCAACTCAACATACCGTACCTCCGATAAATGATGCTCAAACACACGCAGCGCCTCTTATGGTCCAGGCCAGGGACCAACTTGAAAATGCGGAAGCCCCAAATAAGATTGTTTTGACAAGCACAACAGCTGAACCTGCACCCTCCTGGGATGTGCTGAATGACAGTGAACATCTGGCACGGCATTTACCACCTGTTACGCCGAACAATATACCAATATTCAGTCAAATGGCGATTAAGGATGAGAGGCAGCCATCCCCTGTCCCTTCCCACCTGGATGAAGACACGCAAGACACACAAGTCGAGGTAGAATTCGACCCTGAAAATGTTTTCGAGCGTGAATCTTCACTAGATCAAGATAGTCAGGAGGAAATCAGACCTACTGATCGATCGATACGAAGCATAATCGCTCAGCAGGATCCTAGTATGCTTGAAGCTGGTGTTGCACAGTCTGTCAAGGTTCTACAAGATTTGAAGCTTTGCTTTTCCCCTTGCGCGGAAACAATACAAGATGCCCGCACATGGATTCAAGCCATCGATAAGTTGATCCCTCAAGCTGAGCGGAAACGCACTATAGTCGGCGTGGTGGGCAATACTGGAGCTGGCAAATCCAGTGTGATTAATGCAATGCTAGATGAAGAACGTCTAGTTCCAACAAATTGCATGCGAGCATGCACTGCTGTAGTCACCGAGATAAGCTGGAATTCCAGTGACGATAATTCTTGCAAATACCGCGCGGAGATCGAATTTATCTCTCGTGATGATTGGTCAAAAGAGCTATCGATATTGATGAAGGAGTTTCTTACGGAGACTGGTAACGTCTCCAGGGAGGCTTCAGATCAAAATAGCGATGCTGGTATAGCGTGGGCAAAGTTTCACAGCGTTTACCCAAAAAGGAGCAGAGATAGCCTTAGCGATTGCACTGTCGATGATCTCATGGCAGAGAAGGGTGTCCTAGATGTCCTTAACACTACGAAAAAGATCAATTCCGCCTACCCAGACCGATTTTACCAGTCATTGCAGAGATACGTCGACAGTAAGGAGAAGGTAACCAAGCAGGATAAAGACAAAGAGAAAAGTAAAGAGAAAAAGTCATTTGGCATGGAATACTGGCCATTGATAAAGGTCGTCAAGATTTACGTAAAGGCGGAGTCATTGTCGACTGGTGCTGTTATCGTGGATTTACCTGGTGTGCATGATTCCAACGCAGCCCGTGCAGCCGTTGCACAAGGCTACATGAAACAGTGCACAGGTCTCTGGATTGTAGCTCCTATCAATCGTGCCGTAGACGACAAAGCTGCCAAGACCCTTCTTGGAGAATCTTTCAAGCGACAGCTGAAGTATGATGGAGGCTTTTCCAATATTACTTTTATATGCTCAAAAACGGATGACATATCTATTACGGAGGCCACGGATACATTGGGGTTGGATGACGAGGTTGAAAAGTTATACGAGCAAAAAAAACATTTCAAGACGAGAATCGAGGAGGTTGAGGAGGAGATCGAGGTTATACGGGAATCGCAAGACATATGCCGGGCCACAAAAGCTGACGCATCTCAAGAAATCGAGACTTGGGAGGAGCTTCAAGAAAGTTTAGAAAATGGAAAAGTGGTGTACGCACCGACCGCGAGACACAACAAGCGCAAAAACGCTGACTCAGAGCATGGCGCTCGAAAGAAGCACCGGAAGACCAGAGATGAATCAGTTAATGATTTTGTCATATCAGACGAAGAGGATGTACCAACCCAGGATGATAGTGATATAGACAGTGAGGATGTTCAGGCACCGCGAATTCCACTAGCCGAAAACGATGTCAAGAACAAGCTAAAGATTCTGCGAGAGAAGAAGAAGGCGGCTCGTCGTGAAAGCTTAGAGCTCACCGCGAAGATCAAAGATCTCAGGCCTCAAATCAAGGACTTGAACGAGCGGATTGCAGCGATCAACGCTGAAATCAATCACATATGCATTGCTGGTCGGAACGAGTATTCCAGGGGAGCTATACAGCAAGACTTTGCCGCTGGGATCAAAGAGCTAGACCAAGAGAATGCAGCTGAAGAAGACGAAGAGAACTTTAATCCTGATGAAGAGCTTAGAGACTACGATAAAGTTGCTAAGTCCCTACCAGTATTTTGTGTCAGTAGCCGAGCGTATCAAAAGATGTGCGGTCGCCTCCAAAAAGATGCTACTGTACCAGGATTCAAAATTCCAGATGAGACTGAAGTGCCGCAGCTACAGGCACACTGCAAGAAGCTTACCGAAGCTGGGCGTATACAGACTGCCCGTACCTTCCTCCTAAACCTATGTCAACAGCTCACAACATTTTCCCTGTGGGCATCAGATGATGGCACAGGTCTCAAATTGACCGATGACGATAAACGCAAGCAGGTCAGATATCTCGAAAAGAGACTAGGCGAGCTCGAGCGGGGCCTAGAGGAGTCGGTTCGAGCGTGTATACATGCCATGAAAAGAGAGATGGATGATCACATCTTTAACAAGTATCCCGCTTTGATCAACGAAGCTATGACCGCAGCGCCAGAGACTGCGCAGAAATGGGGCGCACATAGAAGTGATGGAGGCCTGAGTAAGTAATACCCAAGCTAACTGCATCTGAACTCTGCGCTGATATGATCTTTATAGTGTGGGGGACTTACAAAGCGATTGTTCGCCGCGACGGCCAATATCACTCAGCGACGGCTGGTCATCGTGACTTCAACGCTGATTTAGTCAACCCAATTGTCAAGAAGTTGGCAACAGGCTGGGAACGTACATTTCAGAGCAAATTACCAAAAATCTTCGAGGCTTTCATTAAAGCCTCGAGCAGGTTACTGCATAATTTCCATGAAGCCATCGAAGAGCGAGCAAGGAATAATGGCATGGGCCTCGCTAGCCTCGCTGCGTTGAAGACCCAAATTTATACCTACGAACAGCTCTTTGCAGATCTCAACCAAGTTTTGATCTTCAAAATGACCGAGCTCCAGCGGGAAGCTAACCGCGACTTCACTCCAACTATTGCAGACATCATGCATACAGCTTACGAACGCTGCGCTGAAGAGTTCGGCAAGGGGAGTTTTCTACGGATGAAAACACTTATGAGCGATCATGTCGACCAAAGCCGTGTACACATGTTCAATGATGCCACGCTGACCGTCAAGCATCATCTAGACTCTATGTGTAAAACGCTAGAAGAAGTCATGGAAGAGAAGGCTGATGAGATTTATATCAACATGAAGGCAGACTATGTGAGAGCCCTTGGCGGCGGCCAAACAGCAATCGCCATTTTGCCACATGTGGAGCGCATGCTACGTTCTGAAGTTATGAAGCAGCTGCGGACCGTAGATGCAAAATTTGAACCCATCGCTCGAGGAGATCTTGAGGATGAATCCACGGCGGATGATGTGAACATCCCAGCGGATGAGAACACTGTATTCGATAATGACACTGAGATGACTGAGCTCACGCCGTCCAAGAATATCGCCAGCAACCAGGTCAGGGAAGACTCCGTTGGAATGGAAAATAACGACATGCCTATGCCAACCCTGGACAGCATAGACGAGCAGCAGTAAAACGATGGATTAGAGTTGAGTAGAGGCATTTTTGAAGTTATTTTTCTAATACTGGCATTACTTGCGTGCAAACATAGCATACTGGAATGCTCTGTTTCTTCTTGGAGGTACAATTCCGAGTGTGTTCATTGTTTGTTCAACCATCATTCATGTTTCTTTTCTGGCTACCATGCGTTCTTTATTTTTTCTCTTCCTGTACTTTTTGCACCATTTGCAAATCTGCTTAATGTGGCGTTATTTCAAGCCTCATCAGCTGTTCTCTATAGAACACACTTGTAAAAACTATGGACAGTTGACGTGGGATCACTGTTGAACATAGATACTATGTCTTTTATGATATTATTCGACTCAGGAAGGGACAGCTCGCCCGCTTCTTGGGTGCTTCATGACGATTAAATAATTCTTTTAAATCCTGAGATACGCTAGTTGTAACAATGAGTGTAATTCAAAGTATAATAACGAATGCCAGAGGGCATAGATCCAGTTCTCAAGAGCCTCAACAAGAAGGATTACTATCGCCAATATATCAAAGATATGAGGAAACACAAGAGGGATACACTACTGATCCTTTGCTGGCCGGATATGGGATGCAAGGCAAACAGTGTTGTGGTTATAGTTGAAACCCTTTCGGATTCAACATATTAAAACAGCAGGAATAGGAGAGCGGAAGTATAGTCTATATGTTCGAGCTCAATATAGTTTCGTTCGCTGCAAGAGAATTCTAGGATGTATATTTTTCCTCATGGTAATTCCTAACTTTCCCTATGGTTTCCGTGGTTTCCTGCCTATATTTCTACACGGCTAACATCCCAGAACGCCCCGGTAGAACCGTTATATTGAAAACGATCCATACCAACTCCTCGACCTTGTAAAAAGAGGGATTTTATCAGAGCAGGGGAATCCACCCCCAAGCTAAGAAAAGAGAGATACTTAAGTTATGAAAACAAAATCAGTAAAAGCAGCCAAGATATGGGTAAGTCCATAGACCGCCCAGATATCGACTGAATATACATTTCATCATGTAGGTATTCGCGTCTTGAGAGCGTAGCGCGCGAGAAGCTTTTGTCCCAAATCCAAGACCCCCCAAAACGCCATGACATGACGCTAATGTTTTACCGGACCGACATATGCGCAAAATGTCTAATCATCCCATTCCTCATCCAAGTTATCTATCAATCGGTTCTCGTCTTCGTTCCGCCTCCCTCTCCGACCGTTGTCGTGACCAAGCGAAACACGGCTGTAGCCTCGGCGAGACGGCATGAAGCGTGCGCACGACGAGGTGAGAATGACGAACATATCCTAAGCGGTATTAGTGTTCTAATCCCGAGTATCTATTGGGTGCGGCCTAGACTCACAGCAACAAAACGATATATTCCTGCCCACATGGCGTAGTTGGGCAGCTGTCTCCATCCTCTCTGGTGCATGACCGTTCTTTGGTAGAAGTAACCACCGGCAAAGTACACCAATACAGCGATCATGGCAATCACGCCGAATACACCACCCGGACTTAGCGCTTGCGCCGCTTGGTGTACGCCACCGCATGCAAATGGCGACCGGCCTTCGAAGAAGTATGTGCATTCGTCTACAGCCGCCACGAAGGAGATGCTGGTTTTGGCTAACGGGTCTGAATCGCAGAGCAGCGAGATGACGGTAGTCTTCCGGCGGGCATTCTTGTCGTCCTTGTCCTTGCCGCTAGAGGGTTTCTTCTTTTTCGGGTGGTCGTCGTCATCCGGGTCAGTGATGATTTCGCGAGGTGAGTTGGGAAGGGTAATGGGCTGACGCTTAGATTTGGAACTTGAGGACGGGCATAACGAGCCGCCAGTATAGTTTAGAATGAGCTTGCGACCACGGAAGAGGGGTTCTGTGTTCTCGAGGCTATGGTGGCCTTATGTCAGCAACAATCTTGGAGCTGTGTTGCCTAGTGTCCAGTATTGCAAACTCGGTTATTTGACAAAATTCAGCTCTGGAGAAGAACCATACTCACCCAATAGCATAAACCTTCTTCCCCACCTCGTAGAAGGCGCTCACGTTTTTCCACAGCGCCTTGTCCAAGTCCACAACATCATGTAGGTCTTCCACGACAGGCCCACAGAAGTTCAGGGTAAAGTTAGAGCCATAGTCGTATCCTCTTGCGTGCCAGCTCCCGTCCGAGTCGCCCTTGGGTTTCTTTTCTCCCTCTTTCAGGGGCATGCGCCGTATTGGATTCAAATCGAAAAAGCGCTCAGAGGTAGGTGAGACGATTGTGCATGGTTTGAGGGCCTTATCAGCTGCCGCAACGACACGTTGTGAAAGCGCAAGCAGAAAAACGGAATACAGCATTGACTTCATTTTTGCAGACGAAGGTAGCGACCAGTAGAGAACGGAAAGCAGACAGGCCTGCTGATGCTATTGTTGGTGATTCTGCGTCACCCTGCCTTCGCAACGCAATACGTTTGTCCGGAGCCGCGGCGTCTATCAGATGTGGTAGCTGCAGGAACCTGACTACCATTCCCTATCAGGTTAGACCCCCTGAGAGGCATGTGCGCGTCATACCGGATCTCTGAAATCCGACGCTCAACCCATCGTCCCATTTTTTCAGCCACGGGAGGCTATATAAACAGATTCCCTGTGCACCATAACTACTTTTCCTGTGTGGGCGCATTCATCGACGACAGTGGTCTTGTTTGTCGTAGGAAGTATTCTGTAGAGTGATACGCGCGTCTGAACCCCTTTTCGTCGCTCGATTGTTTACAAACTCTCAACATCACTAAACATGGCAACGACCGAAAAAGCGAAGGTCAAAGGAGCCGCGGCTAAGCCCCACGCTCAGGAAGCCCATGGCTACGAATTCTTTGGGCCGTAAGTTTTACTTTCTGACACCTGCCTTCATCAACGCTAATCTGGTACCAGACCTGGTGCATTCTTGATATCGTTCGGGCTTCCCGTTCTTGTATATGTTTTCACCTTCTTTTGCAATGACATTTCAGGGTGTCCTGCTCCTTCACTTATGTCGCCATCGACACTCAAATTGGATCAATTGAAGAAAGAGGTGGGATGGACCGGCTTCGGCGACTTGCTCAATTGGCAAGCTTTTGTCGGCACCTTGGGCTACTATTTCCTCAGCCTGGTACTCCATGCTTTCCTCCCGGCTGAAGAAATCCAAGGTGTTCAGTTACAGACTGGTGGCAAACTCAAATATCGCTTCAACTGTATGTTATAATCATATCCCCTGGGAGAACTATGTGCTAATACCTATCAGCATGGTACTCGGCGCTTTTCATCTTGTCGCTCCTCGGCGCCGGAACCATAACTCAGGGCATAGAATTTCCCGTTTGGACCTTCATTACCGACAATTTTGTTGGTATTATCACTGCTAATATCCTGATCTCTTACTTCCTTGCCACTCTGGTCTATGTCCGTTCGTTTAGCGTCCAGCATCCTAAAGACCCTAACTCTCGTGAGCTTGCTGCTGGTGGCCGTACCGGCAACATGTTGTACGATTGGTTTATTGGTCGCGAATTGAACCCACGTATTACGCTTCCTATCTTCGGTGAAGTCGACATCAAAGCATTTTGTGAGCTGCGTCCTGGTATGTTGGGATGGGTCATCATGGATCTTGCTTTCATCATGAAACAATATCGCAACTTTGGCCGCGTCACAGACTCCATCATTTTGATCACCGTTGCGCAGACTGTCTACGTCCTCGATTCATTATACATGGAGCCTGCGATCTTGACCACAATGGATATCATCCAGGATGGCTTTGGCATGATGTTGTCATTTGGAGATCTTGTCTGGGTGCCCCTCACATACAGCATCCATGCACGCTACTTGTCTGTCTACCCCGTGGAGCTAGGTATCAAGGGCATTGCTGCTGTTTTCGCTGTACAGGGCTTCGGATACTATCTATTCCGTTCTGTCAACAACGAGAAGAACCGCTTCCGCACGAACCCGGAGGATCCTCGCGTTGCACATCTCAAGTACATTGAGACTGAAGCTGGTTCGCGTCTTCTGATCACTGGCTGGTGGGGTGTAGCGCGCCACATTAACTACCTTGGCGATTGGATTATGAGCTGGTCATACGTCCTTCCTACCGCATTGTCCGGCTATGTTATTCGCAACGCTGCGGAACACCCAATCGCCGCAACCCAGCAAGATGCATACTTCTTCAAGGACAGTTACGGAAAATACGTTGTCCCCGGTGATCACAAAGGTTGGGGTATGATCTTCACTTACTTCTTCATGGTATACTTTGCCGTCCTGCTCGTCCATCGCGAACGCCGTGACGAAGAGAAGTGCAAGAGAAAATACGGCAAGGACTGGGATAGGTATGTAGAGCACGTGCCGTACAGAATCATCCCGTACGTTTACTAGAGAAACGAACGAGCAAAGAGATGGAATGCTATCAGATCAGCTGGATCTGGTTGAAGACATGCATCTATTACCTTTCGTGTATTTTGGATTTATACTTGGGTTTCGACCAACAGGTGGCATGCTACCGCTTGGACGGTTGAAGACATACATCTTATTTTGATACCAGGGTTGGGAATGATGAAGGTGCACTGCTACTACTTTTAGGTAGTCAAAGACAGGCATCGATGGGAGCATAAAATGGGTGTAGCGCTATCACATTGATGATCAAAGACGCACACTCGATAGAATAATGTATATTTTGTTGAACAATTGTTTGTTGTTTCGGAATAACATTGTGACTTGGGGTTTCAATGGTGGTCAAATGAACTATGCAAAATTTCATATACGTTTTCTCAAAGGGGAGAGAGCTAGAAATAATTGATTGAAGTATAGGTAAAAAACTGTGATGAAATCATCATGCAGAGTCTGAGCAAGTGCACGATAGAGTAAAGCCGTCCAGCTTCAGCCGAACGAAAAGCACGAGCAGCATGACGGCATCTCGATGATCAATCTAGCCCCAGCCCTTGGCAGACCAGAAGCGTTCATGTTCACGAACCACGGCTTTCCCATTGGAAAATTCACGTTCCGGTGGGCTTGCCGCAAGCTTGTTGGCCCGAGCCAGGCTAGGTCCCCGACATTACCCGATCGAAAAAGGCTCACGGTGGACCCTGTGCAAGGCCAACAGCGTTTAGACGTACGCTTGACAGCGAAGCGCCCATACTGAAAAAGGTACCTGGACACTTGATGAAGTTGGGAGATTTGAAAATTTGCTTTGACAAATAAAATGTAGTGTGTGCTCTATGCGCCAAAGGATAAATATCTAGCAGCTGCTTTGTGGCTGCTAGGGCAACGCATCGTGGGGCGCCCCCGTTGAGATGCTGTGCATGTCGCGTGTGGCAGGCAGGTCTGGCAAACAATGGCATCATCCCACAGTAATTGAGGCTCTGGAGATCGGATATGCTTTCAGATCTGGCTCAAACGGCACTTTGGAGAGTTTATATCCCGTTGTGCTCTCCGCAATTCCGAGGACTTTGAAGACCTTTCGGGAGGGCGGGCATTGGCGCTAGTCTTGTTTCAGTATTAGCGCGCTTGGGCCAACTTTTCGCAGATTTTGTCGCAGCTTTCCGTACAAATACCTTCATCCTCCACCTGCAGCGACTCTTCTGCAACCACCTCTAATCAACCCAATCTCCCCTCGTCTTTGTGGTATCTTTTGCTAAAGATGGCTGCTTCTCAGGACAAGTCCCTTTTCGGGATGCCCGTAAGTAATATTTTTACTAGTAGCAAGCTGGCCAATTCCAGCCGCTCTCGGGACAGCAATTGGCACACAACCATCTAATTCTCATCGATTGTGTCTCCCGAGCGAGGCCGGCATGTCGAGGAATGGATTTGTCTTTGCTGGAGGTGCGATTGCGAATTGGCCACTCAACCGAAAATCCCACTCAAATCTCACAGCACATGCTAATTATGATGACAGGGCTTCATGGTCGACTTCTTGAGTACGTTTCATCCACAATATCAACACCCATCAATTGCGAGACGAATGGAAATCGCAATCATGTGGGAATATATCGAGCAAAATGATTGTGCAAAATTCAGCTGCTAACTCCCCTTACAGTGGGTGGTGTCTCCGCCGCCGTCTCGAAGACTGCCGCCGCTCCCATCGAGCGTGTCAAGCTCCTCATCCAGAACCAGGTACGGCGCACTATTGTCCACTATACAACTTGAAAAAAACTTCTAACGCGATATACAGGATGAGATGCTCAAGTCCGGTCGTCTCGACCGCAAGTACAACGGTATCTCAGACTGCTTCAAGCGCACAACTCAGGCTGAGGGTGTCTTGTCGCTGTGGCGTGGTAACACTGCCAACGTCATCCGTTACTTCCCAACCCAGGCCCTGAACTTCGCTTTCCGTGATACATACAAGGGAATGTTCGCCTACAAGAAGGAGCGTGATGGTTACGCCAAGTGGATGGCTGGTAACTTGGCCTCCGGTGGTGTAAGTAATTTTGATACCTTTTCATGTATTCTCTCGCTAACAATACCAGGCTGCTGGTGCCACTTCCCTCCTCTTCGTCTACTCCCTTGACTACGCCCGTACCCGTCTCGCCAACGACGCCAAGTCGGCCAAGAAGGGTGGTGAGCGTCAGTTCAACGGTCTCGTAGATGTCTACAAGAAGACTCTCGCTTCCGACGGTATTGCTGGTCTTTACCGTGGATTCATGCCCTCCGTCGCTGGTATCGTCGTCTACCGTGGTCTGTACTTCGGAATGTACGACTCACTCAAGCCCGTCCTCCTCACCGGTAACCTCGAGGGTAACTTCTTGGCCTCATTCGCTCTCGGATGGGGTGTCACCACCGGTGCCGGTATCGCTTCCTACCCTCTTGATACCATCCGTCGTCGTATGATGATGACCTCAGGTGAGGCCGTCAAGTACAAGTCGACCATGGATGCTGCCAGGCAGATTGTCGCCGCTGAGGGTGTCAGGTCTCTCTTCAAGGGTGCTGGTGCCAACATTCTCCGTGGTGTTGCCGGTGCCGGTGTCCTGTCCATCTACGACCAGGCCCAGCTCATCCTCTTCGGAAAGAAGTTCAAGGGTGGATCCGGTTAAGCGCGTTACCTCGTCTTCGATACCCCTATTGGAGTTTGTCGTGGGAGGAGCTAATCGCGAGTGAGGGGTCGAGTCTCGTGTGGTGGTGGACTGAATAGAGCATTCACAAGGCCATTGGGCCAAAGAGTGTTCATGGTAACGAAAAGCACGACCTGGTGGTAATACACCCTGTACTTTACATTGCCGGCAACTCTTTTTCCCTCACAGCCACCTGTATTACACGTCATATCCGGCTTGCATTGCTTTGTCTGTTTACCCTTTCCTAGCTGTATCTTCTGTTCCATCGCCGGTGCCAGGGGAAAATAGTGGTCAATAGAAAGTTTTTGGGTTCTTCTACAATTATTACATGATGGCTACATTTGTGAGAGGCATTGTACAACCCAATCCTCTACTTATTCCTCACAGCTTTCCACGCAGCTTCCTCTCCCTTCTTCAACGCCTCGCCAGCCTTACTCAACATATTCCATGCCTGAGCCCCAACACCCTCCCCCTCACTCCCCCCTCCACTCTGCCCCCCATTTCCTCCCACACTAGCATACGGCGCATAATCCGCCGCCTGCTGATACCCCGGCGGATGCTCCAACCCCCCTCCCGCCGTCACCACCCCAGCACTCTGAAAAGGGCTCGCAACAGGACCCAAATCCAGCGTCGTGGGACCTGGCTTACTCGCCGTCGTCGCCGTAACCGTAGAGCGACCCGCCAACGCGGACTCCCCAGGCGGCGGACGCGTGAATTGCGGCGGCGGCCCGTTCTGGCGCGTCTCGGTTGTGATATGGCGTGCTGTATAGCCTGGTTGGGGTGCGGGTGGGGACGAAGAAGAAGTTGGGTTTGAAGGGTGGTGGTGGTGTTGTTGGGTGGGAGGGATGGGGCGGGCGCCTGGTTGGGGGGCGGGAGGGTCGAGGGTTGATGATGATGATGATGTTGTTGCTGGGATGGAGGCGGGGGTAGTGCGTGTTGGAGGGGGTATGTTGTCTTGGTTGTTGTTTGAAGCCGTGGACGGTGTTATGCCGTCTGGTTTTATGGGGGCGTTTTTGTGGATTGGGATTGGGGGCATGGTGGGTGTGTGGGTGTGTATGCAAGAAGGTGTTTTTTGTGTGTGGGTGGTGGGTAGGTTGTAGGAGGTTGGTTGGGGTTGATGAGGTTTTGGAGGGCGCTATATAGGAATGGGTTTGTTGGTATGTTTGTTGTTGCCTGGTGTAATGTGTGTTTCTGTCCTCTTTTACTGTGTCTCTTAGAGGTGGTTGCCGCTTTTGGCGATGATGTCACTAACGCACGTGAAACCGACATTCATCCACGAATAACAGCACTCCTATTCCATGCGGTAAGCCTAAAAGTACTCGAATAACGTATATTTTGTAATATCTCCTTAGATTCAACACGTGTTATTTTGCGTGATTTTCAAGTTGCGAAAAAGAGCTGCTCATTACTTGAGCACTAAAGCCCCTTGACAATGATAAGCTAAAAAGGCCATTGATGACATTCCGCTATAATTTCCCTTCCAGATAATTTATCTCTAAAATGGCAAGAATATGTACACTCTTTTTGATTTGCCTCAGTTGGGCGCCCAGTTGGCCGATCCGGCATGCAATCCTTTTCGCAGAATGTCATGGGTGTTTGATGTTCTCACTGTCCGTACGTAAATAAGCTATATTACGTGCAACGCGTAAACGTTCAGGAGAGAACGCACAGGGCTGACAGGCCTGTGCGTTACTCCCCCTATATATAGCCCTTCTCTCTTATCGTACATAGAACAACGCTTGAATACTGATTGTCCTTTCCCATTGTTATGTCTATTTCGTACCGCCGTCCCCTCCCCGCTTACCGCACGCGAATGCTGTAGAGGAAGCCTCTCTTACCTGCTTACCGCACGCGAATGCTGTAGAGGAAGCACCGCTTACCGTAGTGAATACTACAGAGGAAGCGAACCCACACTCACAGTATATAAAATGCGTTACGACGATCCATCTTCTCAGCAGCACATGTAGCCTGCTACTATAGATTGGTATTACCCATTGGATTTTAACTAGGGACACGAGGGTCTTTTCAGTACTCGACACGGCACTTGTTGAGAGCGGCCTCATAGTCCTTTAGCTACTATGCGACATTATCCATTAGTTTAGCGGCTGTATCGATATTTAGGCGTAAATTTTTGTCGTTAATATTGTGACCGTCCGAGTTACTCCAGTCCTCTCGCACCTTCGATCTATCTAGTATATCCTTATTTCTACTAGTGAGCTCAAGACCCTCATTTACCTTCTCCCGCTAAGAGACTTGTAACAGGCGAGAGACAAATGTCCCATCCGTATCTATATCTTTCCTAATACTACCTTTGTCATAGTTGATGCAGCATCGCATATTGCAGAAACGAACCATGCGCTTTTTGTGCCTAGACTTAGAAAGTCGGAGAGCACTTTCGGCTATCTTATCTTCTACCCCAGCCGTAGCGTTCTCATCGTCGTCAACAATGTTGCCCTCTACAAAACCACCGTCCTCGGGCTTCTTGGCAGCGGAGTCTTCAGTATCATCCTCAACAGTTGCCTACTGTCGTAACCCCTTTTAGGCAGCGCGTGCTGGTCTCCTTGCTTCAATTTCGACCTTTTCATTATCAATGTCCTGCATAATAGCATCGACTCCCTTAGAGCTTGTACCCGAGGTACCAGTAGCACTGCTAGACCCAACACACCATGATAGATTAGATTCAAGTAAAATAACTAGTGCAATTATGGGATAGTACGTTGACAGTACTGTGATGGTAGTGTATAAGTCACTGTTGCAAATCTCCATCTATAACATATCATCCAGTATATCGTTTTAATGAAGGAAAATTACAAATGAGTACTAGGCGTTGCATAGGTAAAGAGCAAAATTCTAATCTCTAGAAGGAGCCACAAAGAAACCGTACAACAAAAGGTCCGTCTCAAGTTGATCAAGCGTACACCGTAGTAGGAGGCTTTGTCCAATCGACCTTACACCCAAATCTACACTCTGTTTCGCGTTTCCTGTCGTTCTAAATGTTCTGTTAGCATACCATCTCGAACACCTTTTTAGGAATTACAACTTACAGGCTGTGTAGGATCGGCCATATACCAATCCTTGACAATTTTGCATTGTGAATCTGCCGCTGTCCAAGTCTGTTTGCCCCATATGAAGCGCAACATACCATCTGTTTCTCGCAGCAGCTTGAATGGATCTCCCAAGGGCTCGCACTTCACGTCCACCCCGCTACGCTCATCTGCATCGACTCCTGTCACGCAAAATGCCGTGCTGTCTCTCAGGGCTATGCCCGTATCAGAGAAAATATTGACATTCCAGATCTCTTGGCCATGGATGTTCGGGTCGGTGTGATCATGTTCATTAACGTAGATGCGACATTTTTCTGGAGCTGGACTAGGCGCAGGTGTTGGAGGTAAGAATATATTGGTGTTTGAAGCCAAAG
This sequence comes from Phaeosphaeriaceae sp. PMI808, assembly GCA_021365335.1. Taxonomy (NCBI): domain Eukaryota; kingdom Fungi; phylum Ascomycota; class Dothideomycetes; order Pleosporales; family Phaeosphaeriaceae; species Phaeosphaeriaceae sp. PMI808. Next base: position 151,225 of record JAJTIZ010000054.1, read on the forward strand.
CCTGTGAAGAGCTTGGGGTCAGAGTCGATGCTAGTGGCTGTGACGAAGCTGGTGGTTGTGAAGAAGCTGGTGTCTGTAAGGGAGCGGTAGCGCTTGTCCAAGAGGATGTACCTGGTGCAGAAGTAGTCGTAGAAATAAGAATACTCGAGGATGGTCTAAAGTAATCAGGTAAGCGGTTTCGTATATTGCGAAGTGAACAACTTACTTGGAAGAGATCGCGGAGACGGATAAGCTTCTAGAACTTGAATAACTCTGGATTGCTGAGCAAGCGGAAACAGACGCAATATCTCGTTTATTTGGAAGATCAAATGGAGGGAAATGGATTACACAAGGGTTCTGTGTATGCATTCCGTCGCCGCGAGCAAGATTATAGATGACGTCGAGGCTTGTAAGTTTTCCAATTTGAGAGTTTGATACCCTGGTCCAGGCGTGTTCAATGACAAACTGTTTGATATTATCCTGGGGTTGTGGCACACCTGGGCGATGAAGTCCATTTAGACCTGGCACAGAAAAGAGATATGCTATCATACCGGACTAAAATGTGTCAGAACTTGATCGAACTGGTGCATGTATTCTCTTACTGTGATAGCTGCTGCCTGGCTCGTACCGGAATGAGTACCTCCTGGTGGAAGCACATCAATGACCGGCACTTCGATATTCTCGGCTGGAGCGAAAACGGACATGGAACCCAGTTGCCCTGGTTCATGAAGTGTAGTTGGTAGGTAAAGAGTTCCATCCTGTATCACACCACCAACAGTTATTATGACATTGTCGGGGGTCCCAAACTTTTGAGGTATAGTTTGGTGCAATTTCCCCTCGGGTATATTACCAGCGGCAACGACGACAGTAACTTTCAAACGCTCGCACCACTCGAAGAACGATCTGAGGGTTGACTCGACCAACGTACTTCCGTCACGTTGTAAACTAACTCCTGTCTTCATTCAGTTTCAAAGAATGCGAAATCAGGTTGAGAATACTCACCCCATGACATGTTGATGACCGACTTCGCGTTTGGATTCCTGGCAAGCCTACTCTCAATATGGCGACGCACCTCAGCTAGAACTCTAGATAGAGCAGGCCCCTGGATAGCATAGGCCGAATCTTTCCTGCGGGGTACGTCTCCAGTATTGAATGTACCGGTGACTTTTAGGAGATACAGATCTGCCTGCGGAGAAATGCCATGCTTCTTTCCACCTGCAATTATTGCCATTTTGGTACCATGAGTGGTACCTGATATTTTTGCGTCCAGTTTTACTAAATTAGGCTTCATTATAGATAAGCCCCGGAATGCATTGGAAGGGAATGTGAGATCAGTGCCAACAAAGAAAGACTCGACAGTCCGACCTTCCGCAGCAAGTTCCTGTATATGTCAGTGAGAACGATTCAAGAGCTTAGAACGCAAGACTTAGCACCGACTAAGATTTACAACCGGTACTACAAGATAGAATTTCGTGTTTACTGCACAAAGTACTTACTGGATGATTTAGATCAAACCCGTCGTCTAGAACGTAGATTGTTGTGCCTTTGCCATCCGAATCCTCGGCAAGATACGCCGGGTCCTTTGACGGATCCTTTAAGGGAGGAGTCTGGAATGGAGAAGATATCATCTTCTTCCAATATGGCGCTTCTTTATCTTCACGAATCATTCGCGACACCAGCGAAGACTTCTTCACAGCAGATGTCTCATCCTTCTCTTGTTTTTGCCACTCTAACTCAATTTTAGCCGAATATTCAGCTCGTGGTTGGGGTATTGCACGAAAAAACTCGTTGGTCGACTCATAGTCCATAGGGTCAGCTTCCCAAGCAGCCGCTATCTCTAGGAAGGGATATTTTCTTTGAAGTCCATCCCCAACAGAACGATTCAGGCTGGTCAAGTAGGTTTGATGATCTATAAATTTCATATCGTAAGTTTCTGCTTGACCAATCCCTCCATCTAGCTCCTTTGTGAAATTCTTGAATGTTTGCAGCGATGTCCCCGGTTTAGTAATGATGAAATACTGAACAGCCTCTTCGGTAGGTGTTGGTTTAACACTACTGCTGCTACTTGTGGTCGAGCTGACCTTCGAACTTGTTGAGGTAACTCCCCGAGAGCTTTGAATAGAAGCTGTAGTTGCTTGGGCACTTTTAGTTGGATGTGCTGTAGGTGAAGGGACATCCGTTTTCGGCACCTCCGTCTCCCATGGGAAATCCGAGAAAGCCTTCATAGCTTCACCAGCTCGCTGAATAATGCCATCCGGCTTGGAATGCTCGGCCGTCTTGTCGCGAACTTGTTTCTGTACATCGGGTTTAAGTGCATCAAAATTCTCGAGCATCTTGCCTAGTGCCTGAATAGTGTTCAGGGAGTCGCGGCCCTTATTCAACGCACTAGTAAATGTATCCATACCAGCCTCAGAAAGGCTTTCGAGTGGGAATTCCTTCTGAATGCCGTTGAGCGTAGAAACGACGTCATTTGCACCACTGACCGCAGTCTTAAAAGTACTCGCTGCAGTACTGGCACTAGCTCCTGCTGCTCCTGAGGCAAAGTCTGCAGCACCCTTTGCTGCGCCCCCAAGGGCCTTTGCGGCCGATTCAATGGCATTTCCGATCTTTTTGATGCTATCGAGAAAGCCTCCACCGCCACCCTTACCCCCTTTGGGATCTCCCAAATCTGGCTTCTTTGCAGTCCCAGGCTGAGCAGTGATGCTTTGACCACCCACAGAAATAGGTTGCGCATTAGCTATGCCGCTCGGAATGTTAAGAATTTGGCCACGCATTATAACCTTGCTGGCGAAGAGTTGTGCGAAGGATCCATCAATAAGCATAATCTCCACAGCGGGCTCGCCGGGGCTGGGGAGATGATATGCTAAGCCTTCGATGACAGCATCGAAGATAAACGGGGCAGGGAATTGGGCGCGTGGCTTACCACCATCTGTAGGCGGCTGACTTGGCTTTGGTTGTCCTGGAAGTGACATGCTTTCCGGAATACCGCTTCCAGATGGCTTCGAATTTGTCTGGAGACTTATTCTGGTCAGGGACAAGGACTGCGGTGCGGTGACGGTTTTAGTGATGATAATGGGCGTTCCTCCTGAAGGCGTAACGGTAACGATGGTCAAAGAAGGAACCGTAGTTCTTGTAGAAGTCGAGATGCTATTGGTGGTGTTGTTCGATTGAGATTGAGATGGTGTGGCAGTGTTAGTGATTGATGAGCTGTTCAGCGTGTTGGATTCTAGTTTCCTGGTCGTCAAGGGCGGCGAAGATGACGAGCCAGTATAAATTGCAGTGCTGAGACCTCCCGTGCCTATTACTGTAGTGGTTTTATTTGATGTGGACGGGTATGGTGCGGATGCTGTCAATGGTTGGCCTGATGACCTCGCGGGAAGTGTTCGAAGAGACGATAAGGTATTTACTAAAGTATAAGAAGTGCCGAAAGAAGTTCGATGTGAAGCGGTACTGGCAGACAAATATAACGAAGATGAGTAAGCAGAAGCCAAGGTCAAAAGCAACGGTGAATGATTGTCCCTGTGGACCAATGGGGTATTTCCTAGTCACGATTTGTAAGTATGATATTCACAGACCAGATAAACCCCATACCAAGATTAGGGACGCTGTAAGGCAATAATGCATAGACAGAGCATATGCCTAGTGGGATTAGAGAATGAAGAGATCTAAGCTTCATGGTAGAAGGTGGTGGATTGATACAGAAGACTGGGCAAATAGTAGAATACTGGAAAAGGAACACAAAAAATGTATGTTCTTACAAGGCATGAAGAGAAGAGCATGGATGTGCTTTAATACCTTTGATGCTCAGAATTCTATGAACTCGGCTGTGGAATTGATTGCGGTGTATGAAGGTAGACAGGCAGCACGAGAGGCGTGCAGGTGTAAGGGTCCCGTCTTCTAGGGCCAAAGTATACAGAAAAAAAAGCCTTACTACCACCTAGCTGCGGCCTTGCGGTAACACAACTGAGTCGGTTTAAGACAAGCGGTTAGGGTACGACAGCACGGAAAGGGAACAATCAAGCCGTGATTGAATATGTAAATGATCAGTTAGGAAGACTCGTTGGCGACGCTAGACTTAGTTTATTTGTGTTTAAGGCCATTTACAGAGAGGTGTAACAAGTGCCAGTTGGAGTATGTAGTTGTTTTGTTGACTCTACGGTCAGGCGATCGCGCAGCCAGATTGTGACCAGGAGATTCCGAGGCCCTTTAGAACGCCAGTTTGCTGACGGGAAGTGATAGTACAAGGCTTAGCCACAGCAAGTGTGAACATTTGCCCCTCTGAAGTATTACCGCCACTGTGCCGCACCCGCGCCGGACCTGCATATTTGACGCTCTTGGCAACTATTCTTATCGCACATTCGCGCAAAGTTACCTTAAATTCGGACTTCTGTGAGCCTTTTCAGCACCGAGCACAGTTTTACCGGCTGTGCCAGACGTATTCTTTTGAAAATAGTAAAAGTGGTGGTGATAGTTCCATGTTGACTCCCGCAGCATTTGGGTGAAGGTCAGGACTATCACGCCCAATCTAGACTGGAGTTTGGTGCACAGTTTCCCTACTGCAACCCGACAACCTTGGAAGAGAGGCACGAGGTAGCACATGTTTGCTAACACTTCCTTATCGGCGACGGCATTACAATGCCTACACTATACGCAACTTTAATCAATGATCTCGAGTTTGATTTGAACCATCGCAGCTAGGAAGAACTCCGTTGACTGAACGGGTCACCATCTATCACCTACCTAGGCATCATTCATTTTTTGATGCTCGCAGCTGCTGTTTTAGATTAAGCACTACGCCTCTTTATGCCGTCATAGGATCAGCCCATACTCCACATTCCAGGAAAAGTCACACATGCAAAATATAAGTATTCCCGCGCTTAATGGGCTCTCATTGAGGATTACAAAATGGAGGCCTTGAAATTCAGCTTGCTGGAGCTCATTGTCAGCATGAGCGTCCAATCGATGAAGAGCATGATGGTGAGATTATAGTAAACGCCTAGATCCCATTGCGCTACCTTTACCTGTCAAACAGCGTTTTTTGACTGGATACAAATTCGGTTGCACGAAAATATAGTGGCGTGTGTTGATTGCCAACAATCTTTAGCACTTTACCTGGAAGAAATTGCTCTATTGTAATATGAACTGAGAGTTGGTTTACACTGCGGAGTGTTTCCAAAGGTGATCTGACGCAAGATGCGATAGGAAGAAGTCGAATAAGAATGTGGGAAATCTAACTACCCATAAAGATCACAAACACAAATACAACAGCACGTTTTGTGTATAAGTTATTAAACTTTTGATGCACAACATGGCATTCTGGGCAAAAAAAAAACTGTATTCTTTCGATTTCCACCAACCCACAAGTGTATAATCAACGCTTGTCAAATCCCTCATATTTGAATTCAGAAACTCTTGTCGTATGCCCAGCGAATCGATATCAATTTCACGTGCAATAGCATTCAAGTGCCACAAAAATACACATATCCTTTCTACAACAGTTGTACATGGTCTACATCTACACTTAAAAACTGCCCGATCCTTTGACAAATACAAAGCACCAACGATACTCCCAAATACGATGTGATTCCCTTCCCTGCTACCCCAATATCAAGCATGCCATCTCGCCCGAACTACTTTCGCATCTGCTTGATCACCCCCGGGCGGCGGAGGAGGAGAGGAAGAAGAGGAAGGATGTTGCGACGCAGTGAGCGTTTTCGTGCTCAGGAAAGGCGTGCCACTTGAAGGCGTAACAGTAACAAGTATGACAGGAGGTATCAAAGTGTGAGTGATGATGGAAGACGAGATCAATGGTGTAGCAACGTCTACGTCTCTGTTCATAAGGGGAGGTGGAGATGGCATGTGATTGTAGATAGCAGTACCCAGACTCGCTGTACTATGTGGTGCCGCGGAAGTACGTGATGCGGTAGGGTAGAGACCGGACTGCATTGGATGGTGGCCTGTTGGGTATGTTGATGGTTTAGGGCGGCCAGAAGCGGTACCGGTAGGACGACGGTGTCCTGGAGGTAGGTGTGGGAATGGAAATGGAAATGGACGTGGTGGTATGTGACGGGGTTGAATTTGATGATGGTCGTGCTCTACATTGGTAATCAGTACGAGATTTTGAAAGCGGATCGAAAGACATACCTATATCTGGGATGCTGTAAGGCAGTGATGCAGATACATAGGACACGCTTAGCGATAAGAGGAAAGGAAGAGTGGGCTTCATGGTGGTGCGTGAAAGAGTATGTATGGAAGCTTGGACAAAAATGTTGAAGGAAGGAAGATGATGAGGAATGCACAAAGACGGAATGCTGTAATATGCATTTTAAGAAATGGAATATAAAATTATCTTATATTCACCTTCTGGAGCCCGGGAAACTGGAAGAAAGCCTTGAGGGAACTACGCCGCAATGCTAGGTAAATTGTGTTGGAGGCACGGTTAGAACAAGGTATAGTTGGAAACATCAAACATGTTCGTCCCGAGACGGCCACCAAGTGGGGATGAAGATCATTAATGGCGCCGCTTTGCATTTATAGTGCGAAAAGAACGAGTTGTCAAGATACTCATACATACAGACGTGTATAGAGGAAGCAATCAACCTCACATCCCGAGGACTGTCTGCTGCGAATAGACAGTCCTAGACTTTGTCGCTCTCGGACGTCCTTCGGCACATTACTAGCGGATCAAGGAAACGCCTGTTCGCTGGCGTCAACTGACGGTACAAGGCATACAGACTTGCATGAACGATCGAATCGATGATGGTAGACGTAGGCGTTGCCGCCAGCAGGATCGCCCGTGCGCTTAAACGCCCTTGGCAAATGCGGCTCATTGAAGAGTCGCGCATGGGTACCTGGCTAACTAAATCAGACATATATGCCTGAAAGGACCCCATGCGCGGCTGCGTTGAGTGAAACTGTCTAAGACAAGGACGGTGGTCATGGGACAAGTGGAGTTGTACGGTGCCGCTTTCGTTTCGAAGTGAAGACCACACACCTAATTTGGACTAAGGTAGACTATCAAAACGACGTAGATCATAGGCACCGACTGAGCACACCCTTGTTCTACTGCTTCAATATTTCATCTTAGGAAGCACCGCAGGGCAGCATTGGGGTTTCATAAGTAGATGTTAATTTCTGGTTATTCGGGGACTTTCTTAAGGAAACTATATCATAGGCGGTTTGGGTGGTGTCATCGACTTGTCCAAATATCATGTTGGTACGCCTGAATACATCAAATAGGAAATTTGTAATCTAAATTGCCATAGATGTTGAAACATAGTATCTCAAAATGTATATATTTGAGAAGTCTAAGGCCTTGAAAGCCCTTTACAAACCTACTCTACAAGAAAGAACACACTTCCTTCTATACAGTTTAAATCCAGGCAAAGAACCATATATTGCTGAATACACCTAAAAAAATCGTCTCCCTCTTCACACTTTCCACCATCCATCCATCCCTCACAACCCCCACCGCCCAGGCCCCAACCCCCAACCTCCGCACACCCAACCCTCCCCTCCCACACAATCTCCCCCAAACACCTCCCCGTCCCCGGCCCATTCTGAACCCCCCAACACGAATGCCCCACCCCAACCAACAACCCTTTAACCCCACTCGTCTCCCCCACAATCGGCCCCTCGCGCTTCCCCTCCACATACGGCAGATAACACGCCTGTCGCGCCGTGACCTCTCCGTCACGCAGGGCACGCGATATAGTTGATACGCGGGCGAATAGGCCTGCGCAGTGCGATGGCGATGTTTGCACGAGGGCGGATGTAGGTGGGAGGGGTACGAGCGAATCTGTGTCGCCGCAGACGTAGACTTCGTTGTTGGGGCGCGTGTATATTTCTGGTGTGACGACGGATTCAGATGCATGGGCTGTTTGCAGTGATATAGAAGTAAAGAGAGCGTAAGGGGTTAAAGGGGTTGAAGGGCGGATAGTGATGCTGTGGGCGCGGAGGGAGGATATTGGGGCTTTGGGGAGGAGGGTGGGGGTCCAGGGCCCGGTTGTTAGGATGACGGTGTCTGCGGGGAGGGTTTGAGGGATTGGGGATGAGGGTTGGCAGGGGATATAGGTTACCGATATTACGGAGGAGGAGGATTGGTTGATGGATGTTGCGGAGCCATAGATGATGTTTACGCCGCGGTCTTGGGCGAGTTGGGCCATGCTAGTTGTGAATTGGTAGGGGTGGACTTGGGCGGTTGTAAGTGGTGTGCCCATCTCTTCGTAGCTTTTGATTCCTTCTGCGGCTATCCAGTCGAGGTCTTTTGGTATGCCTGCGGCTCGTAAGAGGCTTTTCGCCTTTTGGCCTCGTTTCCCTAGGGGGAGGGATTTCCCATCTGCTACACTTGAAGTTTTTTCATCGGCCAGAACACCGTCCATATCAATCTGTCCACAATTCAGCGTACGATACCCCCATCTCTCCGCCCCGCCATATTTCTCGGCCAACTCTTGATGCAATCTGTAACTGAGTGGAACAATGCAAGCTGGATAAGCCCAAAGCGCAAGTAAACCACCGGCCTTTCCTGATGCACCACCTGCGATTGTGGTGGCTTCTAGAAGAGTAATTGTGTCTGTCTCCCGATTGAACTTTTCATGATGTGAGGCATAATATGCTGTGCAACAACCAATGATGCCGCCACCTGTATTGATTAGCACACGAATAGACAGTTAGAAAACTCCATGGAATATATTTCCATACCGATGATCACAATATTCCGACCTTTCCGTTCAGCTGACATGATTTTAGAAAAATACGAAGCACCTTCAATATCTCGGCGGTTTGTTTAGAATGTAGCGTTACTCCCAAGCCATGAAGTTTCGGTAAGATATTATACCGACGACGTCATCGCCCATTACAAACTGAGCCACATATCCCTACACTATACGAACAAAAGATACAAGTCTCTTAAACCCCAAACCATACAAAAAAGCCCTCCCAACAATAATAAAAAACATTTCCAATCTAAAAGCCCCCCCACCAAAATCACCCCCTCCAAAGTCCCCTCCCCCATCCCCCCATAATCCCCCCATAATCCCCCCCATCGTCCCCCCCATCCGCCATCGCGCTCCCTAATAACGCACCACCAAGCAACCCCCCACCCACCCCCAACGCCATAGCACCCCCAGCCCCCATCCCAGGCTTCCTCCCGCCGCCGCCCATCATCGGCCGCCCAGGCTGCTGATAGTACCCCGGCTGGCCCCCTCCGCCGTAGTGACCGCCGCCACCCATCGGCGCGCCGTAGCCTGGCTGCGCGTAATGGGGTTGCTGTTGTGAATAGGATTGGCCTTGCGAGGATTTACCTTGGGCTTTGCTCATGAGTTTACCGAGTAAACTGCCCTTGCTCTTGCCTTTGTCCTGCGTCTGGCCATCATACGGCGACTGCGATTGGGGGTATGGACTGGCATTTTGCTGGGGATAGCCGCCGGCGTATTGGTTTGGTTGGGGTTGGGCGTTGTAGTAGTCGTTTGATGCTCCGGTGGCTCCCGGGCCGTGTGCTCTTGCGCGGGCTTCTTCTTCGTCTTGTAGTTTGCGTGCGAATTTTTCGTCTTCGCTGATATTAGCGTAGGGGTTGTTGGAGCTGAGGCCGGATTTTTCGCTTGTGCCGGTGGGATTGCTGCCTATGGGGCCGCCTATTGCACCCGAGGATGCAGGCGCATATGTTGGGGGAGGACCATCGGGCGGCGCTTCACCTGGAGGGTAGATGGGTGAGGTTGGCTTGTCCCATTGCGATTTTTTGGTGTAGATGTTGACGAAAAACCATTCACTGTACTGATCATTCCAAACTACTTTCCATCCCTCTGGTACTTTCGGTGGGGGAGGGCCCTACTTTGTGTTAACTGCCTTGTCGCATTGCTTACTACAGGCATTCACGTTGATGTCGTACTATTGGAGGCGCAAAGTCTGCCATATTCCGGTGTAAAAGAGATACCTAAATGAAGGCTCTGTGGATGCGGCTCTGAAACGTGGTAAGTATAAGTAAGAGCTGCAGTTTGCCTTGTGATAGTAGCGGGGTGGTTGTGAGCATATAAGCTAGCGAGTATGCGCGAACTGGGGCTCAGCCGGTAAGCGCGTCATTGTGGCGACACCTAGACCCTCCACATGCCTGCTTAGCCACACCCTAGGATCAACCGGATCCGTTAGACCATGCCATGCCATTACAAGATACGAGCTTGGTTTTGAGAGGAAGAGAAGGTTTGATTGATTAATTTTGCAAAGTATGTGCAAAGCCAAAGGTCACCACATGTCCATTATCAGCCAAAATTCTGCCCTAACCGAATGCATGATACAAGAAGCGCAAATATAGAAAACTAGGTGTCGAAGTGGTTGGCCCACCGTTCAGCCTTGACTGAGCAAAGCGGGCCGAAGCGCGAGGGTATGAAAGACAGGCAAGCCATGCTGGAATGATGTACTGATACAAATCAACACAAGATATTGCGCTTGCGATCGGGGCGATGAATATAAGACTAGCGAGTGTCCACCTAACGCTGTCCAGATGTCAAGTGATCTGCAGCCTGTCCCGAGGTCAGCTGAGGTACCGTGGTGGAAAGCGATAACAGCTAACTCACCTTGTTAATATCATAGTCAAATTTCTCCAAAGCAGATAGCGCGTCATTGCGTCCGTAGCCCATGCCTGTCAACTTCTTCAGAATAGGGTCATCATGCTCTGTACCAGTGCTGATGGCACGGCCAAGTTGTGGCATCTGAGTTGATGGAGGTGACAGTCCTGATTTTGACGATGAGGCTGCAGCTTCCTCCTTGTCGAGAGTGTCAAAGATAGAAGATTTGCCAAACTCAGTCGAAGCTTGCTGTGAGTTGCCAGTCTGAGAAGACTCCAGGTTGGAAAAGATGGCATCCCAGTCCTGGTTCGAGGACCCGGGCTGTGGTGCTTGCGGCTGGTTGAAGCTGTGTGACAAATGCTCAAAGTCGCTGAAGCTGTCGTCTACACGCTTGCCCGTTGGTGTTTGTTGGGAAGCCATCGTGTTGGACTTGGATGCCGCTGGCGAGTCAAAGACTGGATTGAATTCATCAAGTCCGTCAGTTCGCTGCGAAGAAAACATGAAGTCGTCATCGGTCTTGTCATCCTCCTTTGCGTCGGTCAAGTCATCGAAACCAGCATCGAAATCGTTGAAAGCTGGCCTTCCAAGCTGGGGAAGATTGGCAGGCGGTGAGGGACCCTTGTTTGTGTCGGTTGTCCCATACGAAACGGCAGAGTGGTAGGCATCGGATGGAACAGTCGATGATGGCGTGTCTAGAGGTGGCGGCGAAGTTGTTGATGGTTTAGATGATGCGCCACCAAACAATGCAGCTCCGTGACCACCAGAGGGACTGAAAGTCTTCTCTGGGCTCTGCGACGTAGGAGGTGAATTAGGTACGTCACGAGAGGGGAGAAGACCACCAAATTCGGGAGGAAACTGATTCGAGCTGCTGCGTTGAGGAACAGTCGATTCGTATGATGGAGGTGACTTCTGAGCGTTCGGAGTTGGTAAGTCGCTCAAATTCGAATCCAAACGGCTAGCGGGTGCCGGCCTGCTGTATAACTCATCCGTAGTCGAGGCAGTGCCTGGTCGTTGTTGCATGGATTGATGCTCGATGCCTGCACTAGTACGCTTATGCTGAGGAGAGGGTGACGTAAAGTTGTCGTCGAAACCTCGTCCATCATTGCTGTCACTGTCATCGTCATGGGCAAGGGTCTCGATTGGAGGGAATTCCTTGTTGAACCTATTTGAGTTGTCGATGGGGGCGTTCGCGGTAGATGCATTATTCGTGTTCTGTCGGCTGGGGCCGAAGCCAGCAAAAGCAGCATCAAAATCTACCTTTCCACCAGCACGAGGCTCTGTAGAGCTTGGCCCAAAGGGCTCAGCGCGGTTGTTAGACTTGCTTTGACCGCTTAGATTACTCTCTCCAGTCTGCATCTGTTGAAGTGGTGAGGCGGTGTCCCGAGGGAAGGCTCCGGGAACTTCCTGCCCAACTTGTGATGGTGGTCCAAAGTTTGGGTAATTGTCTTTGCGATCTTCAAGCCTTGTCGACCGTTGGGCATCGCTAGTAACACTGGCTACTGGAGACGCAGTAGAGAGAGTCCTATCAAACAGGGAGGGGTTGAAGTTATCAGTCTCTGTTCGAGTGGTGTCAGTTCGCTCGACGGTGGGCTTTTCGGGAACAGGAGTGCTCGCAGGTGACGCTTTCGAAATGGTGGGGGTCTCATTGCCTAGGCCGCCATATCGACTAGCAGGCGTAGAGACCTTGACAGATGAGCTGAAAGAGTCGGAGCGAGGAACCTCCCGGAGAGGTAGGAAAGAGGAAGCGAACTGGCGTGACTCAGGCGGGGCTGGAAGGTTTGTGTCACGTGGAGATTCCTGGTAGGAAGAGAGGGGAGGCGAGGTCGAAGGCGTTGGGACGTCTGGACCCTCGGATGAGCGAACAGACTGACCAGAAGGCGCAGAGAACGTTGGTACTTGGCTCTGAGAGTCGGAGCGGAATGAGACGGGTGGAGCGTTGTTCTGTGAGGATGCGAAGGAACCAAAGACACTATCGAAGTCCTTGTGGGGTGCTTCGCGCGCGAAGCCCGAAGGTGACATGGTATTTTCAGTAACAGGCTGGGATGACTTGCGGAAGAACGGGTTGGTATGGTGGCTTGCAGTAGATACCGCAGGGCTGGCCACGTTGGAAGTCTGTCCCTGTGGGCCGCTGCGGAAACTCTCTTCTGGTGCCTTGCTGAGGTCGTTGATCTCGCTCTTCATCTTATCACGCTCACTCTCATTAGTAGCAAACTGCTTCTTGTTGATCGCGACCATGCCCTTTTGTTGCCGTGCATCATTTCTCATTTTATCTAACTGGGGTCGTAGTTGTCCAATCTCAGCGTTGATCTGACGAATGCGCTCCTTCAAATTGTTGTTCTCGCGCTGATCAGCCTCAAGTGCACCACCAACTTGGCGGTGTTGGTTTTGGAGGTCCTGAATGGTGCCTTCGATCATGGCGAGATCTTGTTGCAGTTTACGGGTTTCCATTCGTGAGCCCGCTAGTCGTTCTTCCAACTCCTTTACTGCCTTGACCTCTTGTTCATATTGGGTCTTAAACTGTGTCAATCGAATCTCGAGGTCACGCTTTTGGGTGTTGACGCTATTTAGATCACTTGCTGTTGTGGCTTTCTTGTTTTGTACTTCTTGCATCTGGTTGCGAAGTGTGGTCATCTGGTTTGACATGTTGGCCAATTCGGTCGAATCCTGTGTCAGCTTTTTGTTGATCTCAGCATCATTTTCACCGCCAAGTAAGTCGTCCATAGCTGAGGGTTGGACGCTACGGTTCTGCACACCAGAAGTTCCTGACTGGCCAGTGGAATGCGCGGTCAGAGTCTGCCCAAATGAAGAACTTGGCATGAAAGGCTTGAAGGTAGAGGCAGGATTTCGCGGTGCTGGTTGGAATGGGTGTGGCGAGGTAGGTGAAGCCGCTTTGCTTGCGAATGGGTCATTGTCGAATGGACGACTGAACGAGGCAGAGCCGCCGGTAGATTGTGCAGCTTGTTGGGGGGCAGGTGGAGGAGCGGAGAATGCATCCAGCCCAAATAGATCATCGGCGGCAGAGAAAGGCTGGACAACAGGAGGCGCAGGCTGTGGAGGTGCGGGCTGTGGAGGCACAGGGACGGACTGATTGGCAGCAGTGCGCAGACTTGGTGGAATTAGACTTGGTGGAAGCGTTGTTGGAACTCGGTCGCCCTTTCGCTGCTGCCGGATTAAATACATGGCCACGGCGAACTCGTCTCTTGAAAGTTGTCCCTCTGAGTTGATATCTGCAAGATCCCAAATACCAGCGAGGACATCTTCCGGCAGCCCGGATTCGCTGAAAAAGCGCACCGCCTGGTCTCCTGTGATGAAGCCACGGCCCATTGTGTCAACCCCTTTGAACAAGTTATCATACGAGGCCTTTTCTTGTGGGCTAATCAGCCAGTCGCTGCCAGTAGGCTGCGCTGGTTGGGGTGAAGCACCAAATGGAGGCCTGGTCAAGGGACTCTGTCGCCCTGGAACGCTTTGACCGCTGAATTGACGAGGAGTTGTGGCAGATTGTTCTGGGCGTCCTGGTGGAGGTGGAAGCTGTCCTCTTCGCGAAGCTGCCTCGTACAAGCCTGGTGGTAGCGCATTTGGGAGTGCCTTCATATTGCCTGTCCTATATGATGCCAACAGATGCATGGCAATGATGAATTCTGTAACATTAAGAGCTCCTCGCTGCTCCGTGTCCGATAGATTCCAGATACGGCCAAGAACTTCGTTCGGTAACCGTGCTTTCTCGAAGATTTCCTTTGCATTTTCGCCTGGGGTGAGAGTTAGCAAGGTGTTTGTTGAGAATCAAGCTGTTGCATTTTACCTGAAAGAATGGTGTTGACTGCGCCAGACTTCTCGAACAAGCCAGCATATTCGGCAGCCTTGGCGGGAAGAAGCGGAGGGACACGGATGGGACCACTGCCGCTCAGTTGAGGTTGTAAGGAGCCTGTAGTCTGGGGGGAGAAGCTTGGCGCAGGTGCAGGAGCGGATGGAATCGACAGGCCCTCGAATTTGGGTAATGGCGCAGCTATACACACATCAGCGCGTAGGAAACAACAATGGGCCTAGAAAGTACGTACGCCTAAAAGCAAGCTCGGGGGCTGGGTCTCTGCCAGCCTGGTAATGGCCGATGAGACGAAGGACCTGGCAGAAGCCAGCCATGGTCAAGAGACCACGGTTCTCCGTATCTGCAATCTGCCATATCTCACCCAATATAGCAGGCGCAAGCTTGGTGCGCTCGAAGAATTTGACAGCGATCTCGCCAGTTATGACGCCGAGCTTCTCTGTGTCGGCCTGCTGGAAGAGATATTGGAAGATGCGCTTTTCATCTTGTGTGAGGTTGAGGATGGGCTGGTCTGTGGGTGGTAGGTTAGCTTAGCTTGGGTTGGGTTGGGTTGGGTTGCAAAAGCGTGCAAGGTGATAACAAGTATCTTTTGAAGAGGTCAACCTACTCAATTCGCCGCTCGCTGAGAGATCCGCCATGGCTGTGCAGCTTCACAAGCTAGTGATGTGGTGGTTGAGGCCTGTGGTGAGGCTGCAGCTCCAGTCCAGGCAGGCGAGGAAAGTTGAGGGGGGCTGGCTGGCAACGGCGGCAACGCGGCACCCACAACAGTGCACGGTCACTCGACGATAGCTAGCACGCTGGCAGAGAAGAAGAGAGAGAGAACAATGATGGTGAAGGTGGTAAGTAGTAATAGTGGTGGTGGTGGTGGAACAGGCTGACAGTTTGATCACACACACAATAGATAGTTAGGTAGACTGCTCATGCTCGTTTACTCGCTGCTAACTGCTTCTACTTCCCTGCACTGTGTCAACTTAACCGCTTGGCGCATTAGTCGTACTGCAGCTGTCATCCGTGCCGCGTTGCGCGTTGCGCGTTGCACGAATCAACAACTCATCCCGTGCCAGACATGATTGATGATTGATGATTGACGGTTGTCTGTATGGCTTCTCCACTTACTCGTCAGCACATGACCCGCGCCTGCAGCTTGCTATGCACTCCCCCGCACCCAACCGTCGTCGAGGCTTCATGGCTGGCTCGACCAACGCATCCAGACCTAACATACTTGTAGACTGCAAACAGGGCACCAGCATTCCATCACCAATCGGGAACCTTCTCATTTCATGGTAATTATAGTACCTATGCAGATAGTACTACAGAGAGATACTGCTATTGTTACACAACCATCATTCATTTTGTGGTTACACATTTTGTACAGTGGTGTGGGGAGGGGGATGGTGTGACATACTCAGGGCGACCAGCCACTTGGGCTGCAACCGTGATACAAACATGCCCTGTTAGAGTTGAGAGGGGTGGCGCAATCATCGTTTCTCGCGGCTTCGATACGCTTTTGCTCGTCCGCACCATGCGTATGCCAGGCTGGGGTTGCCTTCTTCGCGCCGACCCCACGCCCGTCCAAGCAGCCAGTCTGTAACGCTGATGACTTTGGCCGTCTTGTCCCAGTGCTGGCCCTCTTCCGTATGGTCAATCGTGTGACTGATAATGCGCCCTTCTTCGTCGAATTCAAACACGAACAGGCCTGCAAACTCGTCGCTGGCACGCCTCGACCTCGACCCTGCCACAATGCTGGTAATCTTCTCGACTACATCGCTGACTGGTCCATGCCCTCTTTCCGACCTTCCGCATGTTTCCCATTTGACAATCAGCTTTTCATTGCATACCTGTGCAGGCGCACATGGCGCGCCGTTCTTCACCATGCGCTCAGATAATATCCTGAGCTTTACATTGCCCACAAAAGGCACCCTTCCCCAAGCAACCGGTGCTGTCCATAGTGCTGCCGTGTATGCTATCTTGCCGCCGACCGTGGGGAGGTGTGGGTGTGTTGAGGGAAAGAGGTGCAGGCTGATGTGCGGCGAGAGGACATCCTGGGGAAGCGGCGACACTAACAACGTAGGAAGACTCTCATGTAAAACCCGAATAGCTGCAAAACAAAAAGTAAGCATGTTGCCACACAAACCATGATCCGATCCATGCCGCACGTACTGTTGCCCAGCTTCAAGTTGCGTTCAGCAAGACGCTGTCGCTCGTGCTCGTCTAGCTCTGGATATAAACATGGCGACGAGCTGGTGAACCAATTGCGCAATGGCGAAACCGGTCGCGTTCGAATGTCGGTAAGAGTCCTCTGGTACTGCCTCAACCCTAAAAGCTGGGGTGCAGTAAGTGAACGAGCTGTAGGAGTTGGGAAAAGCGTGCGTGCAGAGCTTGAAAACCGGCGCATGGGACCGTTGGTCATCTATAAGGAAATGGATAGGCAACCATAGAGATTATAATAGGTAAGAAGTAGGTAGGTAGGTAGGTAGGTAGATAGGTAGAACGAGGGTAGAAAAGATATGTGGGGACGATTGGAGGCATGTTTGGTTGGTTCACTACCATGACCGGGGTCCGTAGTGACGTCGGCTGTTAGCGAAGACTTGGCTTTACATCATGGATACACTACACCTAGGACCCTGCAACACACTACCACCATACACCGTAGCCCGTATCTAGAAATCCTCCGCCGGGACAAATGCACCCGTGCTGATCTACATATCAGACATCATGATATTGTATATCATGGCCAATTTACTCTTCAACCCACTCTTGCTCCACTCTTGCTCCCCATTCCCAATTTCTTTTTCTTCACCACCTATCTAGCCTACTCCCCTCTATCTTCACATCATGTCAACCAATAAACGCATAGTCTTCACAGGTGGCTCTGGAAAAGCCGGAAGACATTGCATCCCTGAATTGCTCAAGCGAGGCTACCAAGTCCTCAATCTCGATCTCATCGACTTCCCCGACCCAGAAGCCGGCGTCTTCACGCTGAAAACCGACCTAACAGACAGTGGCCAAGTCTTCAACGCCCTCACCACCCACTTCAACTTCAGCGACTATGAAGGCCCTAACAACCCCGGCCCCCCAGATGCAGTCATCCACTTCGCCGCCTACGCCCGAAACATGCTCGTACCTGTACGTCAACCAACCCACTCCATTCACCCTCCCCCACAAACTAACTCTTTACAAGGACAACGAATGCTACGCCGCAAACGTAACGAGCACCTACAACATAATCGAGGCCGCCTGCAAACTCGGCGTCCGCAAAATCATCATCGCAAGCAGCGAAACCACCTATGGCGTCTGCTTCGGCCAAGGACCCCTCACATACCCCTCTTTCCCCCTCCACGAAGACATAGACGTCAATCCCATGGACACCTACGCCCTCTCCAAACTCTGCGGCGAGCGCGTCGCCCGCGGTTTCGCCTGCCGCTTCAACGCAGACATCTACGCCCTGCGCATTGGCAACGTCGTCGAGCCGCACGAGTACGCGCGCGACTTCCCCAAATACATCGCCGAGCCCGCACTCCGGCAGCGCAACGCCTGGAGCTACATTGACGCGCGGGATCTAGGCCAGATTTGCGATTTGTGCGTGAAGAAGGACGGGTTGGGGTTTCAGGTGTTTAATGTGACGAATGATGGGATTACAGCGACGATGCCGACGAAAAGGTTTTTGGAGAAGTGGGGGGGTGGCGCGGAGGTTACGAGGGAGATGGACGAGTGGGAGGCGCCGTTGAGTAATAGGAAGATTAGGGAGGTGTTGGGGTTTCGGGAGGAGCATGATTGGAGGAAGTATTATACGCCTAAGTAGGGGGGGTGGTAGAGTGGGATGTCGTTGAAAGAATTCGAGATTAAAACCATAGCTAGTACCGATGTAGTAATGGGAAGATTGAGCGCAGTGACATGCTTGAATTATACAAAGGCTGATCAACTTGATGTAGCTGGAAGTTAGAGTCATTATGGGTATAACAGCTCACTTAATTATCATTTAATTGAATACTCTATGGTAATATACTAAGTACTCATTCCATATGGTGAAGTTCCCTTTTATAATGAACAAAAGCTTACTAACACAAGGGGGTTTAAGTACTTGTAACAATATTTAGCAAGATGAAGTTTATCGTATAGCATAGTCGAATGTACACAAGGGTAAATAGCTTCCAATGCTTATAGCTTTAAAATAGTTACTCGGCGGTTTACAAACCCTTGTATTAACAGTACTACTTTCTTAAGTAATGAGAGATGGGTAAGTACAATATAATTTCGAAACTGATGATATTGACTAAATTTCTTTCAGAGAAAGAGGTGTAGCGTTTTCCAATGCCTTTTATATATGCTAGGCTTTTAAAGGTTGACACAATTCGGGAAGTCGGGTTTATTTGTGAATCAGAGAACTATTCAAATCACCCCCTGGCCTCATACAACTAGTAATTGCCGGATCCACGAGGTCCCCATAGTTATATCCTCATACCCTATGCACGATCCATGCCCAATACCAGCTCCATAATTGTCAACCAGTGACCAGCCCTGATTCAACCACCCGAACGCTGACCATTAGAGGTACTTGGAAGGTCCCGCCAGCGCAAATGAGTCGGAAGAGCGCAAAAACTTTCCAATATATATATGCACGCCTCAATCTCCTGATACTCATCCCCGGCAATCTTCCCCGGCACAAACGCCACCGCCTCTTCCTCGTCAGTACCCTTCGAACTCAAATCTCGAGACCCAACAGCTCCAACCCCCTAAACACTGCCGCTGCGCCCCCCAAAGCCGTAGCAAATTCATCCTAACACACACCCGTCAATCAGCCACTTCGTCACCATCTTCATCAGCGTTTTTGAGAAAAAAAAAACTTACCTGCACCTCATCCCGCGTCAAATCCACAACCACACCCTCCCCCTCTCTCCCCCCCTCCCCCCTCCTCCCAAAACCCTCTCAATCCCCCCAAAATGCCGCACCCCCTTCCCCACCAAAATGGAAAGCTGAATTAGAACGGAGGCGAGGCGCAAGTAGGTGAGATAAGAAGGGTAACTATTCGCGAATCAGTTGAGCGGTGATTACCAAATAGGGTGTGATACTCCCGTTTGTCAGTGAAGTGAGTCCTCAGTGAATAACCCTTTTGACTTTCACCTGGCATGAGTTCTCTCGAGTGAATGTTGAGATACGTACGTTGACAAGATTAAATATTATCTCGGGTATGATTGGATCCAGTAAACCATTAGTGTGTAGAAGGTATATATCGTTGTTCAGACAACTGAAATTTGCAATTTTGCTTATCTCCAAGATATGACTTTGTCTGTCTCTTCAAAGTCAGCATCATACCATGAACCAAATGCTGTACCATCGGGAACTAGCTATTGGATAAACTGACCGCCCAGCATCACAAAACACGCTGATCCATAGATATATTCAACATTCATGATTAAATCACTATGGTATCTAGCATTTAGTAAATCACAGCGCCTCCGATTCCCAAAGGCAAAACAATGCCAGTTAACTCCTTCGTTAATGACGCTGTCAACTCATCGATACATTGCACCGCCTGCGTACCCTCCACCCGTAAATCCACTTTGCTGCCCGGGAGGCATGTTAGCATAGCCATACTGTGGTGCCATTGGCATCCCATACTGTGGCACCGGTGCCCCGTACGCGTACGCAACAGGAGCTGCAATTGGCCTTGATTGCATCGATGGCTGCGGGCAGCAGTTGTGAGGAACCCCAGGGTTTGATGGACAACAGTTTTGATATTGCTGTTGTTGCGGTTGCTGATAAAGTTGTTGGTAAGACTGTTGGTACTGGACTTGTGGCTGCATAATTGGTTGCTGCATCACCATTGGTTGCTGTTGCGGTTGTGGTTGTGGTTGTGGTTGTGGTTGTGGTTGAGGTTGAGGTTGAGGCGAAACAGGCTGCTGTTGGAGATGTTGCGGCACTGGTGGAATAGGCTGAGTGCTCTGTACAAATTTCGGCAATGCTGGTGAGATCTTGTTGTAATCGGCCCATGTGAATTCAGGTAGGTTTGAGAAAGATTTTCCAGCAGTTGTGATAAGAATATATGCATCCGGGTGTGAAGGGAAAAGCGTAAGGCCCTGCCATGATCAGTACTTTTACTTTGGAATTGGTTTTTGCGCGGAAGAAACGTACTGCAATACCACTGAATGTACTACTTTCCTCGAGGAACTTATTTGTTCCTCTCAATCCAGCCATACCATCAACAGTGTTAAAAGAAGGCACTGCACTGCATTTCAAGTCCCAACATCCACCTCCACTCACTGTCCTCATCCAGTATGCTTCATCGGCACCTAAACTTACGAAGCTTGGCGCCTCTGCCCCATTGGCCTTCCAGGTGGTTTTCCAAGCATCTTGGCTTTCTACGCGGTTCAAAATTGATTTTTCTAGCTTAGGTGGAAGGTTTGACCATGAAGCTGTTGACTTATCCCAAGCGTAGTACGAGTCGAACGGTCCGAGTGTGATGCTAAGCGTTGATAAGTCTCGAATAACGCTAGGATGCGAGCCGTAAAGCCAAGAAGTCAGAGCATTAGGTAGATTATAGTGCTTGCAAAGGATTTGGTCATCATGATCTCTGTAGGAACAGAAATAGGTTCCGTTGTTGCCCAGAGCGAATTCGATGACGTCTTTTATAGCAGGTGTCTTTGTGAACAAGGCTTCAACATCCGGGGGTAAATTGTGCCTGTGCGTAGTAAGCTAGCTGTCCCTCTCAATTCCCCACACCCTTCAACTTAGATTGCTAGATAGTAGATGCTGCAAAGGACATGGCTTCTCTGCTAATGCCTAAATTGGCGGACGCCTCATTCCCGTAATCTGGGGCGTGGGAATAACCGGGGGGACATGTTTTTTAAAGTGCTTACCAGGCCCAGTGTGTAGGAGTATTAAAGAAGTAGCCCTCCTTCTTGCCCAATACAAAGGTTGCGAAGATCGGCATGTCGATGATGGGAGGCCTTCAGCCTTGTGCACTCGAAAGTTTGGGAGTGCTATGGTGTGTCAGATAAGAAGTTCCTAGCCTTTTGCCCTGCGCTGTATGACACACGAATGAGTGTAGAAGGGTAATCTGAGATCCAAAAGAGTGGTGAGGTTGGAGGTTGGCAGTTTTGGTAGTCACTGGGTGGGTCTAGAGTTCAGCTTTGGCCCCTCACCCCCTCGTATTCGCTAACTTTTACCAAAAGCATGGGTCTGGGAAGGAGTCGCAGGGCGCTTGCGCATCTCCCGCTGCAGGTGTACGACCACTCATGAAGTTAAATAAATTAAAAATAAATATTCGATCTATAGGCACTTATTGTGCGTTGGTAAAACTTGAGCTATGAGAGGAGAGGAGAGGAGCCGACCTCAGGATACTCCAAGCTGAAACCGCATGCAATACACGGCTGTCTTCTGTTCTACATCATAGCTTCTCACAACGATTTCCTAATGCAGCCGAGAGCATTGGAGGTGGCGAAGACCTCTGAGAGTCCAGACCGTGTGATTAATTGTTGCGCATAGATCTCACTGGGTAAGAAGGGGGGGGGGCATCGTTGAGTTGAAATTTGGATTTTTGAATAAAAAAACCTAGTGATGATCCGCATGTCGTTCACAGCAGCTGTCCGTAGAGCACAGTGCACACGCTAAACACCTAATTCCTGCTGCCAACAGGACCCTGAAATGCTTGCCAATGATGATATCCAAAACAATCGTAGCGCAAGACCGATGCCATGTGCGCATCCGTGCAGCCATTATGGCTGTCGTAACGTTCGTGCTAGAGTTGCGCTCATACAGACCTAAACGCCTTTAAGTACTCCATCCCCTCTTGAAGCTCAGTACGCACTCAAACGAAGAGAAAGGGCGACCTACCGATTACCACGCCTGCCTGGAAGTGGAGGCGGTACGAGTGGATTGCCATATGCATCAACTCGAAGTGAAACCCGACATTCAGGGCAGTACCATTTGGAGCGGCGAGAGGGAATATCTCCATCAGTCATGTTGACGCACGGCATATGGAACCATTCCCTATCGCACTATGATCAGTTAGCAGGAGCATCTAGAAGTCTATTTCGTTGAGACCTACGTTGTTGTCGCACGATATCATCGGCCCATAGCTGACATCATCACAGATGCAGTATTTGGGTTCGTCCGGATCGATGTCATCCACTGACTCGAGCTCCTCTTCCGTCGTCTTCTTTTTCTTCTTGTTCTTACTCCCTTGCGCGCGTTTGACATTTGTGACTGTTTTTTGCCCATCCTCTGCAGCGGTTACCTCGCCTTTCGGCGGTGGTTTCTTCCGTGTACTCATGCGGGTTGAGCCAGGGGCTGTTAGTGCAGATTGACTAAATATACTGTGACGGCGAGTCTCACGTGTTAGCCTGTCAATTTCGTTGGGCTTGGGCTCTTCGCTCTGCGCTTTAGGAGTGGGGACATGGCCACGAGCAGAACGTGGCCGTGTTGCATGAGCTGGTGCATCAGGTATGGGCTCAGGAACCGGAGTTGTGGTCTTCGACGTCTTCAATGATGGACCAGGCGCTAAAGGCGGGCTCGCTGCTTTCGGGGCAACAGACTCTCTACGAGGTCGTGATGATGCTGCTGTGGGGGTAGGCTGGGGAGGAGGCGGGTTTTGCACCATGTCAGCTTGAATGACATCCGGAGATGCCGGTGACTCGCTTGGAGACAGTACAGTAGGTGTAGATAGCTGGCTTTGGTCATCTAGGGTGGTTTTGGCGGTCTTTGGTGTGCTTGGACCCGCTGGAGCAAGCGGGACTTGAACAGTATTACCATTGACAGTCTTGTTGGGTTGAGGTAGATGAACAGGACTAATTGTACCAGGAGAGGGCCCGGCCGATGCCAGAGTCTCCTTCGGCGTGGAAAGTACGGAAGTGGGAGTTGGGACGGGTGATGTAGCATCATCGGGTGTTGTTGCAGTAAGTTGTAGATGTAAACGCGGGCGTTTGGCTTCAGGGTAGTTTATTCCGCTATCCTGAGTTGCGGCTGATGCCTCCCGTGGGCTATCGACGACCTCCTCTGTAGCAGGGGGCGGTGTAGTATCGCGTTTGCGCTTGTTCAGGGATCTAGAGACAGACTTTTTCCTCTGGGATGTTGGTGTTGCTACAGAGTGTGATATGAAGGTTATTTCCTTCAGACTGTCGGCAGCCTGCTGTATTTTGCTTGTAGCATTCTCCAGCTCTTGTGCGTCACGCATAGCTTGCTGTCGTTGCTGTGAGAGGCGATCGAGCTTTCTCCCTTCCTTTGTCGCTATCGGTTTTAGACGTATGCTGATTGAACCTCCGTCCTCTCGTGGTTCATCTGCTACCGTATCTAGAGGATCGGTTGTGGGTGCGACAGGCACCGCTTGCACCGCTTGCACCGCTTGCACTGCTGAGGCCGGGGCAACCGCGGCAGCCATGAGTGTTTGCAGCGATTCTGGTTCCTCGTCCAGTATCTCTTCATCTGCTCCTTCACAGCGAGCCTTTTCCCGTTCATAGTCCTCCCTTGTACGGTGCTTCCGTTCTAGCTCGCGATTGACCATAGTAAGGCTCGGAGTCCACACCGCATTCTTCTTCATCTGCTTCCTAAGTACTGCCATTTCCCATTCGGTAAGTTTCATCCATGGTGCCCACTTGCTGCCAGGTGGGGCGTCGGGGGGAGGTGGCGCAAGTTGAGCGAGGGCGTTGCTGGTAGATATGCCTGCGATGGAACTGTGGACGTTTGTACCCAGTACACCAGGAGGTCGCACACGTCCACCGTGCCGGTCTCTGTTCTGTTTAAGCTTCTTGGGCGGTATTGCGACATCAATATTAGATCTGATGTCTGATTCACCATTAGACGATGTGGAAGACACACTTCGTACTCGCGGGCGTCTCGAAGAAGCGGCTGGCTTTCTGTGACGGTCTCGCGGGCGCGCAGAGCTTGGGAGGGGTGGGTTCAAGCGCAGATGTTGGGGTCTTTGGTAGTCGCGAACGAACAGGCGCTGAGCTTGGGGAGAAACAGGAGGGGGTGTAGGGTCGCGCGATGGAGGCTGAGGCTGTGCCTGTAGCTTGCGCCTGATTATGGATGACCGCTGGCAATGGCGCACCGTTACCTCGTACAGCCTCGAGGCCTCGGTGAAGGCATATTCTCGCTGGTTGATTGCCTTTTGAAGGTTTAGGGCGATTTGTTTGCGTAGGAATACAGGATCAGAGCGCTCCTGCTCAGAGAGGGAGGGGAGCTGGCAGTAGCGTGCGGTGAGTTCGTGGACCTGCTGGATGGCATCGCAGTAATTGGAGTCGAGGTCGCCAATGAGTGTAAGAGAGCGCACCAGATCCGAAGGGAAGAATTCGGTATAATCGAGAAAGTCGTTGACCGTGGTTTGGGCGTCTGGATTGGGAGCTGGCTGGGCCATCTCGGGCGCATCCTCTGCTTCAGCCATGGCGCATTGCGGGGAGTTATCGTGGTTGGAGACGGATGACGCGCGCGTCAGTCGCTCGAGCCACGCGTCAATGTAGATGGAGAGGAGATTAATGGCGACGGCGACGGTGCGGAGGGAGATATGCGGATCCGACAATGGAGCGATGCTGTTCTTCGCGAAGTTGTGAACGATATATTGAAGGGAGGCGCTAGTCTCGCTTAGGTAAGACAGTGGTGATCTCGTTCGTCTGCTTCAAACAACCAACTTGTGCTATGTA
The DNA here is from genome assembly GCA_021365335.1 of Phaeosphaeriaceae sp. PMI808. Taxonomy (NCBI): domain Eukaryota; kingdom Fungi; phylum Ascomycota; class Dothideomycetes; order Pleosporales; family Phaeosphaeriaceae; species Phaeosphaeriaceae sp. PMI808. The sequence goes on from JAJTIZ010000054.1 coordinate 176,217, forward strand.
TTCTCACCCCGCGAGAACATTATAATTTTCGCTTTTTGTGCAGCCTTTTCTTGAATGCATAGTTGCAAGCCTATATCATGTAAAATTAAAATATATTATCTTCGTTTACAAAATTCCAAACTCATCCCAGCGATACAGGGACCACCTTCTACATGGATACCTGGACGTGTCACAATACTTAATTAGTAAATAGACATCTACCTTCTTCAGCCTAACCAATTCGGGATTGCCTTTTACTTGAGCGCCTTGTTTGCTCCTGTCTCTTTCCTCCCCCTCCAGTCGTGACGCAAACTTCCTTTCCTCACCTTGCACCCACCATGGCTTCACCGTCGCGGCTCAAGCGGCTACGCAAATTCGTTCAGGCGGATGTCAATGTAAAGCAAACAACGCTGCTATGAGCGGCACATCTAATTTTAGATAGGCTTTGCCAGATAGAACGGTTCCGCGAAGGCCAGCCGCAGAGACTGACCTTGACGACTCTGGAGGTGTGTCAATTGGAATCACTGAGCCCAGCAAACACTCAACAGTAAACAACCTGAAGCCGCCATCTATCATTACTCCGATTGAGATCAGTACTGAAAGCCCATACGTATCGGTAAAAGAATCTGCAAGCTCTCACAACACACGTACAACCCAGCTATCTATGACGACTCCAAATGCAGCCACCCCACTCGCTGCTACTGACCTACAACAAGGTGAAGCTGTCTCGGGCTGCTTCACTCCGTTCCGAGCCGTGTCCAAGTATCCTTACAATTTCTGCAAAAAAAGCGTGTCAAAAGATATAGCTTCAGCGTTTTTTGATCAAGGCAAATTCTGGAAACGGGAGTGGGACTTGTAAGTTTCACTCGCCTTTTGTGCCAAGATAGTTAGACTCACCTTCATCTCACTACAGGTACTACATCTGGGATGTGGAGCCGACAAAGCCTCTGATTCTTGTTCGTGAGTGCCAGTTCCAGGATCTTCTTGAGGAAATCAACTCTCATCTCAAGCTCGACCTTGCCATTACAGATTCACAACGCGAAGAAGGGCTAGTCAGCCGTTTCCCCGATCACCCTGACTGTCTGCCACGGTATCTTGGTCGTTGTAATTCCCGCGAGCAGTACGACACCATGGTGAACAACACTCCCGACCACAAATTCCGAATCATGGGCGAGCGTGCTCGCGCGCCACCTGATACCGGTACCCTAGACCAGTTCAAGCAACTAATGGAGGAGCTCTGGGGCATACAGAGAGCTAAAAGTAAAGCAAAACAGGAGCAGCGCCTACAAGAGCGCTTGACTAAGCAAATGTCCATGGTGGATCAACTCAAGCGTGCGCAACGCTATCTTGGCCTGAGATTGAGCGAACCTATGGCCTTCGGCATCCAACAAGCGATCGATGCATCGCTCCCCGCGCCTTTTGCCTTCGATAAATCCGTCGTGTTTGTTTGTGTCGATGTTGAATCTTATGAGAGAGCTCATCATAAGATTACTGAGGTCGGTATTGCTACGTTGGATACGCGAGACCTCCTTGGTGTTGCTCCCGGTCAGGATGGTGAACATTGGAGGAAGAAAATCAAAGCTCGCCACTTTAGGATCAGAGAGCATCGTCACCTAGTAAACTCTCAGTTTGTTGCCGGCCACCCTGACGGCTTCGAATTTGGCGAGTCTACATTTGTTACTTTGAGAGATGCCCCAGCCCGTGTCGCTGCTTGCTTCCGGCCGCCATTCGGTGTACATGCATCTAACACGGCTATTAAGGAGATCAACAATATGCTAAACCAGACTAATTTCAGCGAGAATCGGACCATCGTCTTCCTCGGCCATGATACCTTAGGCGACATTCGCTATCTTCAACAACTTGGCTATGACCCCATGAAGGTGGAAAATATCATCGAAGCAATGGACACAGCAAAGATGTACCAAGCCTGGCGCCGTGAGCAAAATCAAGCAAGCTTAGGCAAGATTATGTTCGACTTTGATATAGTGGCATGGAAACTACATAATGCTGGCAATGACGCCATGTATACTGTGTGTGCTCATACATTGATACTAGTGGGACTTGCTGATACGCTTCTAGGTGCAAGCCATGCTAGCTATATGTGTACGTGAAGCCACCATTCGTGGCTCATCGGAACTCAAGACTATGCGTGAGAATGAGAAAATCGAAAGACTTGCTGCTGCGTATAATGCTGCCGAGAAACAGGCAATGGAGGCGGCGGAAGGCTGGAGTGATCACGAGGCTAATGGAGACGGTGGGGTACCTATTCCACTGGAATAATTGTAGCCCCTGTATGAACGGGGATGAATCAAGAACCAAGGGGGTCGATGTGATGAAGCTTTTGGAAGACATTTGGGGCTAAGTAGGGTATGCTCAAGTGGCTGAGTTCCATCGACAACTATTCAATTCAGTTGCGCATCACAGCTAGGTATCGGCGCTTTGGGTGTGGCACAAGGCTGATACTCAGCCTTGGTGCTAGCGTGAAGCCACAAGTTCCATAGCATGAGCTAGTGGCCTATCCAAACCTAGAGGGCTGGTATTTTGATCAACGTAAAATGCAATTAGCCGCCCGGTTTCTGCTTTCAGATATCGTGCATAGCTTACATGTTCAGCTGGTGCCCACATCATGAGACTCTGTGGACCCTTAGATATAACTAACGCCGAACCTTCGCTGCCTATCTTGATCGACCGTATGTTTTGAATTTTCTCATTTGGGTGGTCTGCTTCTCGCCTCAATGGTATCCTCTCCCACCTTAACTACTGATATTGAGTTGGTCGAAGGGCGAAGCGCACATGAACCAAGGCAACCCCTTCCACAAAACTTTAGCCCACAGGAGACAGATGAAAACATTTTAGGACAAACTTCTCCGGAGGAGAGAGCTGAGCCAAACGAGCAAAATCTTAATAATTCCGATACTGATACCTCATCTGGTGAGCTACCATCTCTTTTTTCACAACACTACCACATGGTTGGAGGCTCATGTTGGGTAGAAGATGATCGAACATATTATCCCATCGACGTACCAGAGGGGTTTCCAAGCCTAGACTTCCGGCCTCTCGTGCTGAAAAACTGGGCGCTGGTCCTTGCATTCATCTTTTTTACCTCTTGCTTGGCTGGCCTTGCTACCCTTTTACACTTTGACCGCACAGATCCTGCGCGCCTTCACACCCGGGTCAGCTCTAAAAAAATGGTAATCGAATATGTCCCTACCCTAGTCGGATCTATAACGGCAATCTATTGGAGATCGTTAAGTCGCGCATACTTTCGTCTGCTGCCGTACGTGAAAATGGCGTCTGTACCGATTGATTCTAGTAAAACTCCTAAGGATCAAGTCTCTGGAAGAAGTGACGCAGTAGGCACACTTTCTCAATATGACTATGACGTTCGTGCTATTGGACCTTTGGTAAAAGGCCGCCATTACATGACCCTGTTGATTCACATCACGGCGCTCCTGGCTAGTTTTCTACTTGCGCCACTCAAGGCAGGTTTACTACAAGTCACATGGGATGGCACAGGATGGACTACAGACATTTCAGGTGGCATTTCCGCAATCTTGATCTTCATCTACAGTATGATCATCATATGTGTCATTGGGATGTTCTTCAACCTGCTTAATCGACCAACGGGTCTGAAATGGGAACCTGCGTCGTTGGCCTCGCAACTTGCGTTGCTGAACAATTTGAATTGTCGACAAGCATTTAAAGGTACAGAGTTTCTGAACGGATACAAAGTTCTGAAAAATGCTCGATCATGGGGCCCCAAATATGGCGTCTTAAGATTGGGCTACTGGAAGCAAGGCGAGGACGGCCCCGTTGTTCATGGCATCCGATTTCTCAAGCGTAGGTTCAGATCTCCATTTTATTTTAGAAATAAGTCTAACTATGTGAAGAAGGAAAATCTATGGATGTTCAGGAGGCACATGATATCGCACAGGTGCCCTCTGAGGGCTATTACAACCCTCATCATATGTATCATCGACGCAATCGAGGTTGTAACCAACCAAGATACCCCGAATCAGGTACGAAAATCTAGATCTACTAAAAAACTCAATTTTCTGACATGAGCTGCTCTAGAACACCCTCGAAACTGTGAAGGTGAAATGGTCTGTTCTCCCGAATACTCAAGATATCGTTCCATACAGTTTGGGACTTCAGACTTCTTTCTGGTCATCACATTCATTGCGGCTATTGTATGCATAATCAGATCGATTATTGGCATGTCAAGTGGTAAAATTTACTTACCCTTCAGTACCGTGGGGATCCAGAAATTCCTTCCAAAATTCAACAAGGGCAACAAACCCGAACCAATTATGGCCCGATCGCTCGGTGAATACCTTCATCGCAATGATAACGAGAAAGCTGATTCATTCATCGCCAAACTATCGATCGGGATCGTATACAGCTTTCTTCCCGCCCTGCTTTTCATGTACTTCAGCACAATCTTCTTCGTCGCGGATATCAGATACCGGACCTGCCAGGCCCTCGAAGGACTCTCAAGGCCAGGACTCGCAGAGAAAAATTTATTATTGGATTACATATCGCCGAACCCCGCTGGGGTGATCTACACCGCCGTAAGCAACGGTCACATCTACGTAGCTTGGCACGCATTCCTTGCACTCACTTCGACCTTTTCTGTGATTGTAGCAGGCCAAATTTTCAACGGATTGCGCGAACCAGATGGCAAATTCCGCATGATGATCAATCCCACCAATTTCCACGCAGCTTTTGCTATTCTTTGCATTTATACCGTCTGTCTCGTTTTCGCACGACCTCCCGCAAACTATCGTACTCCTCGGTTGGATTGGCTGTCGATTCTTGATACAGCTGCGTTTGTGTACGATAGCCCAGTCTTGGACAGTGAGGAGTTCGATGTCCAGGATAGTACAGATCAGGAGAAACATCTACAGGCAAAGGTTCTCCTGGCGAAACGGGAGTACTGTTTCGGCATGTACCTTGGTAGGGACGGAAGGAGGCACATGGGAATCAGTCCTGTCACGACAACTGATGATCAGGGGCGCGAGCAGTGTGTTGTAGATTGCTTCCAGGTTGATTGGATTCTAGATTTAGGATTCTTTTGGAAGTGTAGGCGTCCAAGAATTGTTCCGGTGGAGGGATAATACTTTGTTCGTATCTAGGACACGTTATAGATTATTTGTGCTTGCCATCACTGTTGAATATCATTTCGATGTTAATAAAGGGGTTTGAAAGGGAAAACTTGGTGCTAAAATAGTGAAGTCTATCTATTGATGTTGGGAGAAAATTCACTAGATTTTTTCTGGTTTATCTGACCTACAAAACAACACAGTTTATCGTGTACACAATCACTACATAAATACGGGCTCAAGCCTGGTGTCTTTTTTGTTTTTAAAAAAAATCAATAAGACTCTCTCCAATCGCAATGTTTTGAAAGACGTTTGAGAGAATATTTAAGTGGTTTATCAAAAAGTTCGCCTTCAATTAAAATCTATACGAAGTTTGGTATGGCGATACTGGATAGATCGTCGTCTATGGTCAAGCCGCCAGGGTGTGTCCGGTGTTCGCTTGTCACCGCCTTTTCCATTCAACATCTTAGTGCCGATCCAAAGCCGGGGTAAAGATGGGACCAAACTTTTCTTTCCGTTGCTCCAGAAGCTTGTCATTTGTTGAACATGTCAGCAACCTTATTTTATCTAAAATTGTTTCGTATGTACCCTAATTGCTCCTCTGTTTGATTCACTAGCACCACCATCTGCGATAGCAATTTATTCTGCTATGACGACATAGTCAATATGACACCACCAGCAACAGAAAACCTCACCAACCTTATCGACAGCCAAGGCCTCAATATGCGAAAGAATCGTAGTGTTGCCTCGAACGATGCTGCTCTAAATCGCCATCAAACACGCCAGTCTCAACGCACGACTTCGTCGAAGAAGAGTGCCTGGTGGAAAACTCGCCTCTTTAGCGGTATGGTCAATGATGTTCGTCGACGAACACCGTACTACCTAAGCGATTGGAAAGATGCATGGGACTATCGCGTCGTGCCTGCGACGGTGTACATGTACTTTGCAAACATCCTGCCTGCACTAGCCTTCTCACTCGATATGTTTGAGAAGACAAATAAAAGCTTTGGTGTCAACGAGGTCCTCCTGGCGTCAGTGTTGGCCTCGGTTGTCTTCTCTATCGCAGCGGCGCAACCACTGGTCATTGTGGGTGTGACAGGTCCCATCACTGTGTTCAACTATACAGTGTACGACATTATCACGCCTCGTGGAACTAATTACTTTGCCTTTATGTGTTGGATTGGCATATGGTCGTTGGTTTTCCACTGGATTCTCGCTATCACAAATTCCTGCAATGGCCTGCGATACGTCACGAGGTTCTCCTGTGATATCTTCGGTTTCTATGTTGCGTTCATATATCTCCAGAAAGGCATCCAAGTGCTTACTCGGCAGTGGGCAGTTAATGACACTTCTGCATACCTTTCCATCATGATTGCATTACTGGTCACTGTCGTCGCGTATATTTGTGGCATCATCGGTCAATCTTCACTGTTCCAGCGTCAGGTTCGAAAGTTTATAGAGGATTATGGAACGCCATTAACGGTCATCTTCTTCACTGGATTTGTGCATATTGGTAAGATGGCAGGTATCGAGCTACTCAAGCTCCCGACTTCAAAGGCATTCTTCCCTACGTCGCCTCGAGGCTGGTTTATTCATTTCTGGGATATAAGCGTGGGCGATATCTTCCTCGCTATTCCATTTGCTATTCTTCTGACCATATTGTTCTGGTTCGACCACAACGTCTCGAGCCTAATCGCCCAGGGCACGGAGTTTCCACTAAAGAAGCCAGCGGGTTTTCATTGGGACATCTTTTTACTTGGTCTTACGACTGGAGTTGCCGGGCTTCTTGGTATTCCGTTTCCAAACGGCCTCATTCCTCAAGCGCCTTTCCATACGACCTCGCTTTGCGTCACAAGAACCGTGTCTGACTCGGAGGATGAGGCAAATAAAGGTCACACACGCCGAGTCGTCGACCATGTTGTTGAACAACGTGTGTCAAATTTAGCTCAAGGTCTCCTTACCTTGGGAACAATGACGGGCCCTCTTCTCATTGTCCTGCACCTAATCCCCCAAGCCGTGTTGGCTGGCCTGTTCTTCGTCATGGGGATACAAGCTCTTGAAGCAAACGGTATCACTACAAAATTGATATTCCTTGCGAAGGATAAACATCTTACATCTAGTTCTGACCCACTGACACGTATTAAGCGCCGATGGGTGATTTGGGCTTTCGTCGGGCTAGAATTAGTTGGTTTCGGCGCAACATTTGCGATTACACAAACGATCGCTGCAATCGGATTCCCTGTTTTTATCTTCCTGTACATCCCGATGAGGACATTTCTTATGCCCAATTTCTTTACGCCCGAAGAGTTAGGTATATTAGATGCGCCAACTGCGAGCCCGTTCACCATGGAGTCAGTTGGCGGTAACCATGGTGAAATAGTGGAGCCAGTGGTAGAAAATGACGTACTTGAGGAGAGCGACGAAGCTGAGAGAGGCGAGAGACGAAGTATAGAAGATGTGGCGAAAGAGAAGGTAGCTAAAAGCGAAAACCCAAGCAGAAGACAGTAGTTTCAAGAGCATAGAAGAAGTGGAGTCGAACAAGATGGCGCATTGATAACAGCAGCTCTTGATTTCACCCACAATGATGCTAGACCTACACAACACAAGATATATCGTATGATCATTTACTCTCTAAAGCACTGGAGTATTCTTGTCCTCTTTCTTATCATTCTTGAAAAACGGCTTACAGAAGTGTATCGACTGACAAAGCCATATCCCCCGATTAGATCTATTATACATGTCAAAGCCTGGAAATTAAATATCCAGACATGATATTCCCCACAGCATTCCCAACCAAATACCAGCTAACGGCGTCTTTTCCCGTCAACAAATTTAAACAATGGTGGCGTTGAAGCCAAAAAAGTTAATTCCACACACGTTACCGAAAACCTACGCCACCACAACGAATGACCGACGCCTCCAATGCACCGGGATACCTGACAGCGCTAGAAACGGGAAAAGAACAGGGACACTCCTCAGCGCGTGAACCAAGCGAGCCACAGCCGCAAGGCCGTTTTTGCCACGTGGAGAAGCGAGAAAGGTCCGCGGAGGGAGCCTTTATACTACACTGCGCGATGTATAAACTCGCGAGGGAGTAAGATGAAAGAGGCGAAAGAGTGGAAAATGATTTGATGAAATGAAGTGTGTGTATTATCATTCATCAAGGCACCGTTGATCTTTATGCCATGCGGAAAAAAAGGGGGGGGGGGGAAAGTGTATGTGTGAGTTCCCATGCTCCATGCTTCCCCCTAACCCGTCTTTCAGAAGTATAAATAAAAGACGAAAAAAAAAACGCCTTGTTATGGATATCATAAAATGCCTTTCCGTGTTCCATTGCGGATATTTAAAAAAAACCTACCGATCAAAAAAAGAGCTGCTCGAGGTGTGCGCGAACTCACGTCACATCCATCTGATCAGCAGGCGGAGTCGGTGTCGTTCTTAAATCCTCAATTTCCTTTCTCAACATTTCAATCTCTTTTTCTTGAGCTTTCATCTTCTCGAGCGCCATCTCGATGAGCCGGGCTTTGTTCACCGTTCGCTTTTCCCCAGGCGCTGCTTTCTTGCCGTCGATTTCGCCCTTTTCGCCATCTTTACCGGCGTCCCCGCGCATCACGACAAAACACGTTGTCCCGCTGCCAAAAGTGACTTCGCCGTCAAGCAAAAACTCAGCAAGATCTACCATTGCGGTTTTCATGCGGTCACGACGTGCCTGCTCGGCTGCGCGGTGGGTGGCGCGCTTCATCATTACGCCGGTTGCCATGGCGGTACTAAAGTGCAAACCCATTTCTAGGTGCTCGCCAGATGATATTAATTCATAGTTGGATTTTGATGCTAAGAGGTCGGCTTGTGGCGTGGTTACACCCCCTGCTCCTGAGGCATGTCAGCGTGCGGTCGCAGGCTAGATTGGAATGTCACGGGACTAAATGGCTCGCCACGGATACGGCGGGAGTGAGACAATTGAAATTGTGCTTACCATTGCTACCAGCGGGAGCAATACTATTGCTCCTCCGAGAGATGGGAATCTTCTTGGGTGCTGGCGTTGATGCATGGGATATTGATGATATGGTGCTCGCGGTGTCTGCTACTATTGATGGCGATCGTAAGGATGATACTGGTGATGCTATGGAGAGTGTTGCAAGAGATGGTGATTTAAATGGTTCTATTGGATGTATTGGGTTTTGCGTTTGATGTATTTGTTGGTATTGTTGTTGTACTTGAACTGGTTGTGGTTGTGGTTGCTGCTGTGGTTGCTGCTGTGGTTGCTGTGGTTGCTGCTGCTGCGCCTGCTGCTGCGCGCTCTCTCTGACAGGACTATATCTTCTTCTCTTTTTGAATAATTGCGGCCATGTTCTACTGAGCGGGCCTCGATGACTGCCCTCACTCCTGCTGTTATCGGGCGGTTGTGGTTGTTGTTGATATGGATGCATGGCTCATTTGAGATGATGCAAGGTCGAGATAGCAGTTGCCCAATAATTATTTGCAGGCAAAATAGCCTCCCCAACCTGGGAAAGGACCGATTGTCAGATCCGCACGCAGGAGAACGAGAGAATGCTGGGGAAGAGTAAGAAATGTATGCCCAGATGTTGGGGCATTAAGCTTGATTAGCTGGATGGGCGGGTGTGCACTGTGGGTGGGCAGCGGAAACAGTATCTAGCCAGAGTTGAGAGCCGTGGTCGCGCGGCCCCATTCATGGGTTCAGAACGCTGGGGTCGAAATAGGCGTCAACGCGCGATCCGGAACGGAGGCTGCACATGCTGCCCTGCGCGCCGTTAAAAGCAAAATCCGCTGCCAGTGGAAATCCAGCGAAGCTTTTCTTGGCAGTGAGGAAGCCGGTGTTGATAGGATGCCTCAAACATGGACGTCCATTCGGACTGCGCCGTCTGTCCACGTGCCCTTGGCAATGCCTGGCTTGCGGTCCATCCGAGCAGGCCCCTGGCGTCCACATCCACAGCCCAAATCCACCATAGAATGCTGCCAAGTGTCATAGAAGCCCTGGGATTGGCGGTCTGTTGCCTGCACGCTGGCGTTCGCTCGAAAAAGGTCCACAGTGTAACCACTGACGAGGAATGGTAAACGTCACCTTCTATTTCAAGACACAAAGCCTGCCTCCATCACCTTACTTTGGCCCTCGCTATGATTGTGGAGGACCCTATAAGCTTTGAAAAGTGTGTAGTAAGATTACCATCCCAGCTGAGCCGAGCGGAGGAAGGATTCCCATACGATGGATGTCAAGGTGTAATCTACAAGCATTTGAAAAGCTTCTCACGCGATACTTAATGGAGCATGGTCAACCTCATTACACTTCCAGCTATATTACGTACCCAGAAGTTCGGTATAAAAGCATGAAGACCAGTGTCATACGTGGCCAGCATGTTCGTGTAAAAGATCACGTGGAATAGGCACTGATCTCTGAAAGTTTCTATCCTGTAGAATTGAGATATGGCTAAAAACGCTACAAACATAGCAGAGATGTGCTGTTATAAGCTATTTGATTTACTGGCCAACTCATGGCTATCATGACTTTGCTTGTTTTGAACCTGGACTCTGGGTATATACTCAAAGTCTTCATCTTCAAGATCCGTGTCCAAGGCCTCATCGCTGAGCATTGGGGGATTCAGTGCGAATGCGCCCTTGGGAACAAATGTAGCTGCTAGGACCAATACAAAAATAACGGTATATTGCACACCGGCTACATTGAAGATAGCCGTCTGTACCTGCTCGTTGTTTTTGTATGATACTCGGTCGATATAAGTGCCAAGGCACACGGATGCGATAGCGTAGGTCACGATGTATGAGCTGTAAAGAAAGGCCATGACAGCGCCAAGTGCCGATACGTTCTGGGTTTGGGACTCGATACGTGCGAGTGACGCTTGAATATAGGCTGCGAGCGAAACATCACCAGCAGCCCAGCCGAAACTGATGGGCACAAATGTTGCTGCGACGATCCAGGCCTGGGCAACGTCGCCACGTACGGGATGCCAGAATGGCAGGTACCAAACAATAAGTAGCGCAAGCGCATCTATACGGAGCCATGGCATAGGTGTATTGACCAGATTCGTGAACATGAACACGAACAGCGCCCCCAAAAGCTCACCAAAGTTGGAGCCTCCAACCATGATTTGTGCCCAAGCAGAGTTGCCCAGGTAGCGTCGAGCTATTGCAGGTGCGATTGCGTTTTCGAGGTATCGATGTCCATAAAGTGCGATAGCATATCCGGGCAACAGCCAGACAAACTTCCTGTGCGTGAATATGATCTTTCCTCCTGTCCAAACTGACTCAAAGAACAAATAAAAACCTCCAAGAACAGACTGGACGTAGGTCGGCTGACTCTCGAGCACGAGTGTCCTTGTATCTCTTTCTATGCCGTCGTGTATGAACCACCAAAGGATCGCCGCTGTGGCAAAGAAAATTGGCGTTATGATGAAGGAGAAGTTGTTGCCAAAGTGTGGGATTAGTGCTAGCGCTGTAGTAAATGCACCAGCTGTACCAGAGATTTCGTAGAAGATATGGACAAGCGAGTCCATTCGGCGCAATTTCTGAACATTGCCTCCCACGATATCTCGTGGTATGACCCGTCGAATGAGTTCGACCATGCCGTACACAACACCACAGACGCAAACTATTGGCTGTCAGTAAAATTGCTGTGCAATCATCAAAATATGATCGCTTTGCCTGACGCCCTAATGGTTCAAAAGATGCCCGGCAGAGTGCTCTCCACCACTCAGTGCCCCCAGAATCCCTCTATGCTCTATTCATTCTAAACGCGGACATGCAACGCGGCCCAAAATTTACCATGTATGGAACAGAAGACAGTATCAAAACGCAAGGTATGAAATGAAGAACTTACAAATAGGTATCATGCTGTCTGTATTGTAGGCGCCATAGTAGCTAAAATCATCTTGTGGGTGCTTCTTAGGTTTGAATTTGCCACCAGTGGCTGCGTCCAGGATCAACAATAGGCTGCTCATTAACCCAAAGATGAGAACTGCACAAGCCAGTACATTCTTGGTCGGATATCTCTTGATCAGGGGTGCAATGAGAATTGATCCCACACACTGAAAGGCCTGGTTCAATCCTGTTAAAACGCCAACACGTTGAAAGGTAATGGAAGTGTGTGTCGTCTTCTTAAGTTCGTCGTATCGATTTGTGGCAAGCGCAATGACGGAACCGTTGAAAGCCTCTAATCCGAATTTAAACATCATGATTCCTGCGATGTAAATAAATATGTTCCGCCGTTCAAGAGGTGTATAGAGATTCCATGTCTCGCGGATGACAGCAACCGGTTGGAGCATTGTGACATTCGGGAACACACAACAACGTGCGATGATGATGCACGAAAAGTAACAGTGGGCCCGAAATTGCGGACAGTCTAGTAATATAGACCACGATGATGGCCAGATGCCAAGGTGGTGTACCGAAAATTGGCCAATGAGGATAAACGACTATTGCATGTGGGCTCCAATGCGCGCTACAACACTCCTAGGAGAATCAAAAGTTAAGATGTCAACGTCGGTGACGAAGGGGCATTTTGAAGTGCCTTGTCGTTCGTTTTCAGTGAAGAAGGCGTCGCACTTGTTCCACCGCCGAGGTGTGCCACTTGGAACCCAGTCCCATCGCGGACTTGGCGAGCCTGTCTGTGCTGACCACTCAGATTTTCGGACGCTCCCACGCGGCCTGTCATGGGTCTGACAGCTTCCGGCCCCGCGCAGGGTTAAGCAATGTGCCCATGCAAAATGCTCGTACTGGGACGCTCTTCCCATGAAATATTGCACTCAAAAGGGTGATGGGCCTGCAGCTCCAACATGTCTGTCAATCTCGCTCTACCAGCCTGGATGCGACTATCACAAGCTGAAGTGTCCAGGCAATCTGCAACGCTTGCTCTACAGCATATGGACCGAGGATTCCAAGTGATACCTGCACTAATACGGCTATCGGCGATAGTAGCTCCAGATGTTTGAACATAGAATAGACTATGCAGTTTTCACACGACGGGCAATGTTAAACGAAAGCTCCATAACCTGGTTGCTAACTTAGCATCATGTAATCCTAGGCGCGCATCAACCCCAGACCAGGTTAAGTGGGTCGAGGTAACTCGAGGTAGTATGGTTGATCTCCGTCCGTCGATGGGTTCCTGCGTTAGATGTTAATAACTGCTCTCTGGTGGAGCAACAAGCGGTAAGTTTCTTTATGGCATGTCTCTAGGGCTCAACGCGTATCAAAAAAGAGAATCAAGCCTTTTACGCTTTAGGTGCAAAGACCCAGATGTTGATCCCTTATCCTAGGCGTACGGGTTTAACTCAGTATTTGATGGTGACTGTTTTTTCTTTTATGAAGCAGATGCAAGATCTTGTCGAAAGTCGTGTGAAAGAGGGCATCAAATGGATTGTATACTAAGGTTCAATTTGCAGTATTTAGTGAAAGATAGTTGTTGCAAATGCTTGGAAAGGATCTTTTTACGGGGATAGATATGCAGATCTGACCATAGGCAGACTGATGAAAACGTTTGAGGTATGGATAAGAACGTGCTTGAAGTTTGATTAAATGGCGACGTTCATAATTCTTCCTGTGCGATGTCCAGATGAGAAAGTAAGGTCGCGCTGAGTCATGCTTTCTAGCGCCTGAAAAATATCAGTGATACAGTCTAGATTGATGATTGAATTTAATGGCTGACCTTTTGTACTAATTTTTCACCCCTTCCAAGCTGACTGGGGTTTTGTTTTAGCTGTTCTGAGAAGTCATTTAGACTGCATTCGATGTATATCGATAGAGAGCAATGCTGCACCAGCATAGGTCTTCGTTTCCTCGGCTCGCATATAGTTTGCTAACAGCGATATAACTTCCCAGCGATAATCAATGGGCCTGGACTCGGCGATGTAAGGGATTCAGTCAGAATCTTCTTCTTGATATCGCCTGGCTTCCTTTGCCTTCTCAGTCCTAGCTTCGTCCCCAGCCTCTCTCTTGGCAAGACTTTCTCGCATCCGCTCCTCTTGTTTTCTCCAATGACTACCTTCTTCGTAATCTTCACTAATGCCCAGAGCCTTTCGAAGTCGCTCACTCTCCTCGATCTTGGCCTTGGCGAGGTCGTGTACTTGATGAGACTTCAGTCGTTTAGCATTGGGGCCCAAGTCTTTTCCCTCTGTGCGTTCCTGGTCGAGCTTTCGTCGTAGGGCTTCACACTGATCATCAATATCATCCTCATCGACGCTGCAGGGCATTAGCAAATATGCGACCAGGCAACGACACTGTGGAACTGAGTACCCTTCTTCCTCAAGCTTGTCCCTTAGCTCAAAGACCTTGACTTCGATCTCGCGCTTTGCTTCATGCTCAAGAATTTCAGCATCTGGTTGTCGTGGACGGTGTTTGGCGTTGTCCCAGTCTTTTGGGTATGGAGCGACTTTATCGCGTGGTCGCAGGAGTGAGCGGTTCTTTTGGACGTAGCCAGAGGTACCGCTACCTCTTGGTGTTGTGAGACCGACGTTATCCGCCATTTTAGGTGTACATGAATTAGGAGTCAGGTACTGGGAAGTGTTGTTACAGTCCGTGATGTGAAGCGGAGAATGAATCGTGACCATGCTATGCGATCCTTATCGATTAGCTTAGGCTCAACCCCACCAAAACTCTCCCACTGGCACACTGTGACCAAGACACACAGCAATGGAGTCATCGTTCTATACAACTTCCCGCCATGACTACTCAAGAAAAACCAAGAAACGGTGAGACAGAAAATAGCTCATCAGACGCCCGCTTAACCGAGCTACCCTTCCCACCGGTGACAAAGGCGCATATTCTGAATTGCTCCTACCACAGCTGGCACCCCAGATATCGCACTGTGACTCCTAAAGCGCGTCTCATTTCCCTCCCTCCCGCCTTCCTCGACTATTTACGCTCTGATGGCATTATTTTGCCTCCCGAAGAAAGCGAAAACCCTGCATGGTCTGATAACGATAGCGGCATCTTCTCGGGCGACGATAATAACGACGATGACGATGAAGAAACAGTTGATCCTAGCTTGAATTGGCGCGACACACACGAATCTATTGAGCGCACAATCGAGGAACTAGGTGGCAAAGTAGCACCAAAGCTGAACTGGAGCGCGCCCAAAGACGCGACATGGATAAACGCGACTAACAGCATGGAGTGCCGGGCACCCAACGATATCTACCTTTTATTGAAGAGCAGCGACTTCGTCACACACGACTTAGAGCATGCCTTTGACGACACTACCGATCAGAGCTCTGAGGCAGATCAGGACATACCATATCATCTAGTGCTACGAAAATGGATTACACTCAACCCCAGTGTTGAGTTTCGGTGCTTCGTACGTGATAGACGGCTCGTTGCTCTTTGTCAGCGCGATCTAAACCACTTTGACTTTCTTTTCAATATGCAGGATCAGCTACGTGATACGGTGCAAGACTTCTTCGAAGCTAGGTTACAAGAAACATTCCCAGACCCAAACTTTACCTTCGACGTATATGTACCTCCACCACATGACAAAGTTTGGCTTACGGATATCAATCCATGGGCGATGCGAACAGACCCACTGCTGTTTTCATGGCTAGAACTACTTACTATGGATGTACCCGACGCCACCAAAGTCGATTCGCAAGAAACTACCATTCGGCTTCAAATCGCATCGCCTGACCAGGTTAGTGGCTCGAGCACAGAAAACATAACAGACGGCGAGGATTCAGATGAGGATATTGAAGAAATCTGGCAACCAGAGTTTCGCCTAGTACGACGAGACGATCCTGAAGCATACGGCTTTGCGACCCCTCAATACAGCGCGCACAAGTTACCCAAGGATGTAGTAGACGCTGGTATGGACGGTGGAGGAATGAGAGAATTTGCGGTGCAGTGGCAAGAGGCACAAAAGCTTGCAGAACAACAACAAGCTGAAGATAGTGAGGATATATAACAATAAAAGTTAGAATGCCACAAAGTTTGAGACCCTGCAGCACACTGTTCCAAGCAAGGGAGAAAGTAAGCCGAAAATGTAGATAGCAAGTCGAGGCTGGGTTCCTGCATGTCCTCTGCCATCGTGTCCCCAAGACGTAAACAAACATACAGTGACAACCAACACGATTGGCAGCTAGACCCTCAACATGCATCAAAACGATGACTCTTACTATATACACGTCTCGAACCGGTAACGGTCCGCCCCATCCTCCATGACGCGACTCGCTGGCGCACCATTTTATTCGTTTCACGCCTCGGCAAGCGGGGCATGATTCGTCCATGATCGTCCAAACTCAACCATATCCACGACAACACGTCGCCCTCCATTTCTTGACCAGTGTTTACATGTTTGTCCCATATATTGTAATAAAATAAATTGAGCGAGGCTGCTGCTGAGAGAAGAAGAAAAAAAAATTGTAAATTACTTTTGAATAAACGGAATTCTTCGTGAAGGCAAACTTGTCATGATGATGATGATGATGCCCTCTTCCACCACTCGCGATCCGACAGACACTTTTAGCCCGTTTTTGTCGCTTCCTACCGAACTTCGGTGCTATATATACGACTATCTTTTGTCGGAGTCGCAGGCTGTCACGATTAGTGCGGGCTATGCTACCATCCTTGGACATAGGATACAGGATCTCAAGCGCAAGCAGGATATCCCAGGCTTGCCGCTTGAGTTCGCGCCGCTGGTACGGCCGCACTTCGACGCGTCTCTGTTATCTGCTGCGAAACCACCGACAGTAGCCATTGACCATGATGGCATGGGCGATGTGCAACAAGAGACCAACTCGCTGGTTATGCCGGCGCCCATGGCGCTGCGGCTGTCATGTCGGATGATCAATGATGAGGTGATGGATTACATGCGGGCGAGACAATACATCAAGACTACGCGGGCGTCGTCCATCATTCCGGTCGGCAGTAAAGAAGACACAAGCTCAGAGAACCAAGAGGGCCTATCGCTATACGTCACGTATCCATACGGCATCCTCGTCCTAAAGAGCATGTACCCATACCTCCTCGCCCAAGCCAAACGAGTCTACATCTCCGGCTACCACACCAGCACCTCCAAACCACCCACACCACCGCACTCCCCCTCCTCCTCCGCCGACGAAGAAACCGACTCCCAAGAACACCTCACTCCATCCACCAGCATCGCAATCACCCACTCCTTCACAACAACAACAACAACCTCCTTCCCCAACAACCGACAACCCCCCCACCTCCCCCGCAACTCCACACAACGCCCCCCCTCCGCCTCGACCCCCCTATACAATACCAATCCATCCTTCACACCTTTTTCCCGCCTTTCGCCCACGAAACAAATTCCTCCGCCCCACCCGTCCTATCAAACTTCATCCGCACCCTCCTCCCCGCAACACAAACCTCCCTCACAAAACTCACCGTCCGCATCCTGTACCCGGGCGAAGACTCATACGGCACCGTGTGGACCGATGCCGATAGTCCCATCTCGCAGATTCTGCGCAGCGCGTGCGGCGGCAAAATCGATATGAAGGTGAAGCGCGGGGCGCTGGGCACGGGGATGGTTTTGGATGCGCGGCCGAAGCCCGATGGGCGGGTTATTAGTACGAGTTGGGAGAATTGGAAGAAGGCGGTTGGGGCTGCGAGGCGGGGGGGAGGAGGAGGGGGAAGTAATTGGGGTAGGGGATTTGGATGCTTTTTTGCAGGGGAGGTAGATTTGAGAAAGGGGGTGGGTGTTTGGTACGGTAGAATGAGGTTATTATTGTTATTGTTTTATTTCAAATTGGAGATTGGATTGGCTAGGCTAGGAGGGAGAAGAGGAGGTATGTCTTCTTCGCGTAGTCTGTTGCGTTTTTCTTGATCCTGTTCATAGCTGCGTCATCCAGTTCGAAATCAAATCTGTCGGCTAGTTTGTCATTCTCTTCACCTACGAAGCGTTGCACGTACAGTGCGTCGAAAAGCACTTGTTTCATTTTCTCCTCTCGACGCTCCTTGGTGCTGGGGGATGTTTCCTCCTCTTTTGAATCGTCATTGACAGTATCGCCTGTGCCATCGTCCTCAGCCTCATCATCGACTTTCTTACCCTCTGTGATACCGCTCGTCTTGATTGCTTCCACATGCGTTCTCACAACCCCTCTCGCCTCTTTCGCGACCCTGGCTTTGAGCACATTGACACACTCCGGCGCCCAAACATCACTTCCAAGTACTGCCATATTCTTATTCAGCTCCCTCAGAAACCTGAACGCAGCTGGCGACGGCTGGCTCGGAAGCGCAGGGTTGCCTTCCCAAAGAATACGACTCTTCGTCGTAGTACTCAATGTTGCATTCAATGAAGTGGAATAAGCTTGGAGCGTTGGCGACGAAATATGTGCCGCGAGAGCAACATACAAAGTGTTCAGCGTGCTCGATGGAAATGGCGATGAGAGTGCTGTAGACTTGTCGCTGAGTTTCAAACGAGGTATGCGATCACATATTTCTCTTACGACGCGTAGCAAAAACACGGTTTTGTAGATTTCACCGCCACTATTAGTGACAGCCGACTGATCGACTATCCCCGCAAAGCTCCTGGCTAGATGTTGTAACGATTCGCCTAGTGCTAATTGCGTGACCTCTTCGAGTAGTCGCGGATCATCGTCGCTGAGAAGTGTTTGTTTCGAATCACCCAGCTCGTCGTCTGACTCGGAGTCAACATCATCGGCAAACGTGTCGTCCCATCGTGCTTCCTTCATACTCTTCACTATGCTTTTGACTTCCAACACGGAGTCCATCCATTCGTCAAATATCGTTGTTAGACGGACTATGGGCTGGTCACGGCCTTGGTAAGTGTTCAGGACAGTACTCTTAAAATTTTGAGCGCCGTTGCTCAAATCCGAACTCTTCGTTGCGCTTGCCCATAAGGATTTGTTTGAGTTGCCGGCAGTAGCAAGACCGTCCAACTGCGTGGTTAGTTCCTCGACCATGCTTTGCAACCCCTGTGCGCGATCTTGGACGATGCTCTCTAATTTCTCGTTCATCGTATCTCGCAAATCATCCAGGATATTGGTGGACTTTACACCAGCCATGCGCGAACCAGATAAAATCCACGTCTCAATCAACTCCTGTCGTAGGTCTGCAACTTCGTTGAGCCTCTTTTCACCGTCCAACGCTTTCTTGATGGCTTTGAGAAACGCGGCAATTGCATCTTTCGACCATCTATGTAAGATTTTCTCTGCTTCTGAGCGTTGCAACTCATCATGGCGTGGCCAAGGTGTGTAATTGCGCGCCTCGTCGCCTATCCAGCGATCATGAACGTCCAGGTTGAGTTCGTAAAGCCCTCGCACATCGGGATCTTGGATCAATGGGTGAGTTTTTAGCTTGGACAGGGCCTCTGCCAGGCGGCGAGGGAAGATAGTCTGCGTGTCAAGGCATGTCTGTATACAGAGCTTGAGTGCACTGATACCGTGCTTAGCGAGTTCGTCATCGCCTCGCTTCAATTTGCTAGCCATTTCATCTATCCGGACCTTGTGGAAATACTGTAGAACATGCGAGGGCGCAGAACTAGTAGCGAGAGCGTACGCACACATGCTCTCCACCAGGTTCCCAGCTTCGCTAGTTGCACTCGCAAGTCGCTTGTCGATCCTACGCAACAATTTCCTTCGCATAGACAACAGCTTCTCCCAGAGCTGATCCACAATAGGCGGCTTGTTCTTTGACTGACTGAGGGCTTTGTGCAAAAGGCGAGCTATTACCAGTACCTTGGCGATGAGCAGGTATGATCCATCCTTTTTCATCAAGCGCGCCATAACTGTTGGTGCGTTGCGCAATACTGCTAGCTGGGAAGCGAATGTATATCGCTCCACGTCTGTACCGTCCGTCAACTGGCTGCCCTTCCTCAGCCTGATGAGAAGGACTGACCGTGACTCCGTGTATGTGTCTCCATTTTGACCGCATTGCTAGATATCCTATCCAGACCTCTCGAGTTGCAGCTCTGTCCAACTCTTGATAGGTTAGATTCAACTTGCTCCATTCGTACTTCCATATCTATGATCGTTTCGGCCGTGTCTAGAAGACTACGATAACTTGTTCTACTCTATAATCAGCATCCCGAAGCTGCATATTCATTGGACGTGGCGGAACCGTACCCAACGAGCGACCGTAGCTTCTCTCGATTCTCGTCGGCATTGTTGCGAAGCTGCTGTTCGATTTTACGAACAACGGGAATCGGGTGTTGGAATGCATCCTCCCAACTTTGGAAGGTCCGTGGATCTGGCGCTTCGATTGCCATTGCAATTGCGAGATTGAAATGTGAGCTATGTATGCTGAAGACGATGTGCACATTGGCATGCGACATAGCTCGGTGATACAATTTGCCGGCTTAGTCATGTAAGGTATATCGATCCTTCGCTTCCTTATGGCAGGAACACACATGTTGTATCGTTGTTGAATAATAATCAGTTATCTTATATTTTCACGATAGGCAAATGTTCTAATGTAGATATTTAGTTGAAATTTATGCTACTCTAACGACCAATGCAAATGCAAAAACGCCATGTAGGTGTTGAAACCTGGGGGGTATGTCTAACAAATCTAAATGAGCGGTATACAGCTTTCCTTCTCATCGTATCAAGTACTTCTCCTTTCTTACTCGATCTCTTCACTTTCCTCTGGCTCAACACGAATCCTCCTACGGAGCTCTGCTTCCACAGCCCTCAGCATCATCTGCGCATCTTCAATACTCATGTTTTCGCCAACCCTGATACTGGCCAACAATTCCGCAAACTCTGGATTTTCAGACTCGGTGTCATCTACGGCCTTGTTTTTCAAATTTGGCATCGGCGGTGGCTGGGGTAAGAAAGCTCGAGAGGTGCTCTGGAACTTAGCCATCATCTCCTCGAATTCGGCATCAGGGGTGCTTTGGCTGGTGATAGCGCCTCCAGCACCCAAGCTCCATATATCCTCTTTATTGTTCTCTGTTGAGTCAATCTTAACAGCAGTACGTATCACGACACTGAAGTCGCCCCCACCTCCAACGTCGAAGTAGCCAAGAACACCAGAGTATATCCCACGTCTCACGCCGTCCTCTTCCTTGTGCAGAATCTCACAGGACCGTTTTTTGGGTGCGCCTGTCATACTTCCAGGTGGTAGGCTCTCCACAAATGCCTGGAAGCCAAGATATGGTACCTTCTGCTTACTGGGTGTGACCTTGTCTACGGGCTCTTCCCACTCCCCTGGCGTGTTAGGTTTATAGATTCCGCTGGGCACTGCATTGACGACTGAGACAAGCTGCCAAAGTGTCTCATATTCTTCAACCTCCATGAGTTGGCTGACTCGGACGTTCTCAGACCCATAAACCCCATGAAGCTGATGTCGAGTAAGATCAACAATCATGAGATTCTCCGCACGTTCTTTCGAAGATGAAAGTATAGCGTGCGCCATTTCTTGTGTAACACCATTTTTTTTCGGAACCGTGCCTTTGATAGGTCGGCATTGAGCTGTCTGTGATCTATCCCAGCTGATGTAGCGTTCTGGCGAAGAGCTGAGTATATGTACGTTGTGCATCCTCATATAAGCGCTGAACGGAGCAGGGTTCTGCCCAGTAAGACGCTTGTATAGATTCCACGAATGCTCGTTATTCTCGGATTGAGAAACCCTACAAGCTACTGAACTGCGGGCGTGAATTTCGTGACGCCCTGTAAGGCAGAGCTCGTAGCTTTGACCATCGGCTATAGCCTCCTGACAGGCGAGCACTTTTTGACGGTAGTCAGAGCTATCAACCATCTTTGCAGTACAAGAACCAATGTACTGGCTCATCGCACCTTGTTCATCAAACGGATTCCGTTTTGGCACAGGTGTTGCATTTGGTGTTGATTCCAATGACTTGTATGCAGCAGCGTCGTAAATCTTTTCCTGTACTTCCGAAACCCAATTTTGATCATGCGTCCCACGTGTGCTCTGAACATATACCTTCTTCACATAATGATCGAAGACAATGCTACGTGTGATGTAAGCAAAGCAAACGTCCGGATAGTTCGTTTCCTCCTCAACTTTGATATCAATGGTTTCTAGACCGGCTTCGTAGGATGCGTAGCCCATGAGTCCTCCCCAAAATGGTGCCCAGGTCGCCGTTTGAGGGGGTGTTGAGGGCTGGAGGCTCTTCATGACTTCTCTGACGTACGGCCAAGGATCCGCCACCGTCCATTCTGTATGTACTTCGTCATCACCGTCTCTAAGCTGCATTACTTTAGTTCCAGCGTAGTAGTGTATTCGCAGGGTTTCTCCTGGAATAACAAGACCAATGATGCTGTATCTACCCGTTCCAACAGTCATTGGGAGAAGGTTCGACTGGAGGCCGGATTCTAGTACAATAGCTTCGTGTCTCGGGATTTCTAGTAGCTCACAAACGTCTGCAACCGTGAGTCGCCCACTGCCCGTAGTGGCGCAGTGAACTATGCTGGGCGGGAGGTCAGGCAGTGAACACCCATCGCCATGAGCAACTAATGAGGCTAGCTCATGCGGAGCAATGGTATCGCTATCAAGAACAAATTGGTTCTTGGCGTTCTGAATGCCTGTTTCACGATGGGAATTGTAGAAGGTGACCGGTGTCGATAGTGATGATACAGCAGAAGCTTTAGGTGCGGCGGCTCGAAGTATGCGTTCTCGCTTCCAGGCTTGACTATCCTGCCACCAATTCTTGATGATACGATTACCCTCTTCATTTGTGCAGATTGATTCGGGATGAAATTGAACACCCCAAAATGGTTTCTGTGTGTGCTTGACGCCCATGAGAACAGCGCCGTTGGATTCACAGTCAAAGTCCCAAGCCAATGGCTCCAACTGCGGACAAGTTCCTGTCGGCTCCCATAGTTGCGCAGGGTACCGAACAGCGCGTTTTGTTTGGATCGGGTGATCGAGCTTCACCTCTAGGGAGTGATATTGAGTTGCGTGTAGCTGCGCTACATCTCGGAAAATATCCCGGTCTTTATGTAGGACTGTAGATACTATGCCATGTTTTGGTTCTTTCAGCCTCTCAATATCTGCGCTAAACGCAAGGCACAAGGATTGAAAACCAAGACAGATTCCGAGAATCGGAACTAGGTCATCATCCTCAAGTTTCCAAAGCTCTTTCATGAGTCCAACATCGCTGTCGCATTTCGCCCAGCCAGGTCCGGGCCCAGCAATGACTGCATCGAAACCCTTTACATAATTCCGGAAAGCTACTTCACCCTCGTCACACAAAAAAGCCGGGTCATCGATGAAGACCTTGACAACGTCGGCATCCGTATTTTTCTCAACTAATGCAACAATGTTATTCGAGAAGGAATCGTACGCGTCCAAAAATAAAATTCTTGACCGTTGAGTCAGAATGGCAGGCGCCATTGGATGATGTAAGCAAAGCCCAATATTGGGGATTTAGTGATAATTTCGAAAAACCGCCAAGGGGAAAGTATTGATGGAGATGATCTGAATGCTCTTGCAGAAGGAATTGCAGTGCTTAGGCGTGACGCAGTCAGTCGTCAGTCCTGGTGATCAAAAGTCGGAGATAATTTGTAGTAGGGCTGAATGGAGTCAAACGCCGTGACAAGGAAAAAAGATCTCCGTCGAAAGCCGTCAATGACGCTCAATCCGCACACACTATATGAATGAGTGTTGTGAAACGGTTGCAAGGTCGCAATATTATGACAATGGTTATTTGCATGTGTCAAGGAGAGAATGACCGTGCTGGTCAATGTTGAGCGAGAGCCGAGCCATACTTTTATCGCACCGTCCCAGGGTGAGCGCCATCGGGACTACGCAGGGTCTGAGACTAGGCCGCATGCGGATCTCCGGATGCCTTTCCCGAGCCGATCCTCCCTTTTCTCATTCAATTGACTGGTGCACTTTTCCAACAGAGGGAAGGTTTACCACTTCAACATTTGGGTTTCGACCTGAAACGGCTTGTTTGCCACCTCCTGCGTAGCCTACCATGTTGGGCCAGCACATTCAGATCCAATGGGGATACGGGATCATTAGTTCAGTTTTCACATGCGTAACGGGGATACAGTTACCCAAAATTCACCAAACAAGAGTAATCATGATGAATGTGCCTCCCATACTATTCTTGCGTTACCTAATTACAGGAACCAGGTCCTCCGAAGAAACGTCTGGCTCAGTATCGGAGGAAGCTTGGACTAGACCTGCAGAGGCTGGAGTGACATGATTGGAAATATCACTGTCCACGTCATGTCTTCCTTCGCCAGCATCATCTTTCCGCGGATGCACTCTTCCACCAAAGAAAGCAAGTAGCATTAAATCATACGCAGCTTTCAGTGAGCCAGCCACGACGAATGCCACCCAAAAACGGTCATGGCCCGCCAAAATGCCTGTCAGTGTCGGACCTGAGCTTTGCGCTAGAGTTTTGAGTATGTTGACGATACCCATGACCGCTGTTCGCTCTTCTGGCAGCACAATGAGCGAAAGGAATGCTGAGCGTGGAGCTTGATCCATGGAGTTCAGCACCGACCTTCCCACGAGCAGACATATGGTTAATGGCAGACCAGAAGGCATTGGGAGTAAAGCCAGAAAGATTGAACTTGGTAGATGAGTAACGACCATCGCCTGTATCAGGCCCAGTCGTCGGGCAAGAGACGAAGCGAAGACGTTACCAAGTGTGGAAACGAACCTGATTAAAGTCAATGAGGCAGTCACCAATCAATGAATTTGACGCACCATGTGGCAGACATAATGCCACCAAGTTTGCCTTTTGGAAGCCCAAACTTCCCGTCCATGTAATAGTTGATTAGCGAAAAAGGAACCATGCCGCTGCCAAGCGAGTCAAAGAAGAATAAGCTGCACAGCTTCAATAGAACTCCACGGCTAGGCTTGGAGATGGAACTGAAAGAAACCCACAGCTTCTTCGGTACCTTTGCAGGAGGAGTAGATTGTGGGCTAGAAGCGCCATTTGTGGTGCTGGCATTGAGAAGTGGCTCTGTCTCATCTCTCGCTGCAGATTGATGGGATTTGTGGTTGGCATGTTCGCAGTGACGACTCAAAAGCAGTGCCAAAATGGCTTTGACACATCCTACCCCAGTGTATATCCAGAAAATCGTGCGATATGCATCTAGATCAGACCAGCCCGCCTTAGCCTGCAAGTGGTCGACAGCCTGGCCGCCCACAGCTAGACCTGTCGAAGTGCCAAGTACAGCCAACACAACATACCACGTATAGACGTCGGATCGCTGTGCTTCAGGTACCAAATGTGCCAACGTTGACTCCTCAACAGCTCTAAACGGCCCAATCTCATTGCCACTAGGGCTGATAACGCCGATGATCGCAGCCATGAGTAAAGCAACGTAATTGCTTGTAGTAGCAAATATAGCCCCCGAAGCAGCCATCGCGACTGCTCCAAACAAAAGTATTGTCCGGCGCCCAATAGAGTCGGCAACGAGCGTTAGGAGGAGACTAATAAAAACATCTCCAAGTAGCGTCAATGTCATGAATAAGCCAATCTGCTCATCCGAAAATCCTAGCTCTTGAAAGTATACGGCTAGGATAAGAGCAACAGAGCCGTACGCGAATAATCGCACGTAGCGCATTAGTATGATGATGTAGACATCTTTGCCAGCATTTTTCATCGTTCTAAGCCCAAGCTCCATCGCGAGCCATCGCGCTGCGTCTGAAATGCCATTTCGTATAGACATGTCTGAGTCTTTGAACTCGTTTTCAATTCGTCAGATGCCGCCATCCAGGAAGCCAAAGACGATGTTGCGAAACCTAGCGAGTGCGGGGAGCTCAACGTGACCGTGTGTTAGGAATAGAAGGCGAGATTGAGTGAGCGAAGGCATCAGCTGTCAGATGTTTTGAACTCTTTTGCACAAGCCATGTTGTTACCTACTCCGTTCTTAGTTCGAAGGTCGGGTGCCTAGCGAAAGAAACTTACGTCATACGTCAGCACCTCGCCGTGTCTGCATTGGGAAAGAAGCATAGGCAATAGCAACAGGCGGCCTGAAGTGTGGACCTGCCTTTTGTGCTCAACATGACATGTATATCAGATGATACATTAAGCAAATTCGTGATATTGCCTCGCACTTCGCCTAACCCAAAGAAAGCGGTCATCAATAAAGTCTAGTGAAATACCAGTCACGCATATAGTAAAAGATATATGATTTGCCCAGATAAAAACACCCCAGAGGAAAACAGGAAAGGACAAAGCCCATCAGCCAGGACACAAATTGCAGTCAGATGCAGATATTCCAGGAAATCCAACGAGAGAGAGCCCTATCTAATTCGAGAGCCGCGTCGCCATGCAAGTGTAAGACGGGGAGAAGCGAGATGGGTTTGGACATGGGAGCATAGCGGAAGTCGTTTAAGAAGGAAGCCATAGCCATAACCATGAGCATTAAGTTACCGTTACCAGATTCGCAGAACCGGAACACAAACGCCCACGCCGTATATCACTCGTCTTGTCCGCGTGGACGAATCTCCAACACCCTACTATTCAATCTTAGGGGCTCTAGCAGCAGCCGCCTCCGGATCCGCTTTGGACGCCCTGGCCCTGGCCGATCGGAACTGTTGGCTTGGTATTGGCGGTTGTGGTTCCCATACGCTCCTTAATCTGGCGGGCCATCGTGAGGAAAGCCTGCTCAACGTTGGTAGCGCTCTTTGCGGATGTCTCGAGGAAGGGAATGCCAAGGCTGTCTGCGAACTCCTGTGACGATTGTTAGATACTGTGATGCTGGCCAATGATATATGTGCGTACTTTTGCTACAGTGTATTCGACGACCTTCTTGTCTGCCATATCGGACTTGTTGCCCACCAACAGCTTGTTGACGCCCTCGGTTGCGTATCGGTCGATCTCCTGCAGCCACTGTTTCACGTTGTTGAAAGAGTCCATATCGGTAACATCGTAGACGACACAGATGCCGTGGGCGCCGCGGTAGTACGAGGATGTGATGGTTCGGAATCGTTCTTGACCAGCGGTATCCCACTGTATTTAATATTAGCAATACATCACCTAAACTGTTGAGTTTGGTGACACTCACAATCTGTAGCTTCACGGTCTTGCCATCGAGCTCGATAGTCCTGATTTTCTAGCACATGTTAGTCTATCGCAGATCGCAGGCAGCAGCATCAAGTTTCGAGGTGCACTTACAAAATCTACACCGATAGTCGAGATGTAGCTCTCTGTGTATGTGTCGTCGGCAAAACGAAGCAGCAAGCACGACTTTCCTACACCCGAGTCACCGATCAGGAGGAGCTTGAAGAGATAGTCGTATCTGTCGTGCGAGTGGTCAGTGAGGGACTACACTGGCGGTGTCGAAAGCGCCAGGCTGTCAACATGATGAGGGGGTACTCTGCAGACACTCGGGTTAGCATAGCTCCGGGCATAGGTACGATATCACCATCGCTTTGGGTGTGGCGGTGGGAATCGCGCAAAGGTTACGTACCACTCAGGATTCATTTTGGCGGTATTGCAGAATGGGTGGTTGGCGTAAGTGTGGTATATGTATTGCTAGGTAATACCGGGGGTATAAGACGGAGGTTATGGCGAGTAGCTGGGGTGGATGGTGTAAAGGACAAAGGTCGATGGTTGTAGCCCTAGAGGTGCCTCTGCGCGCTTGGCGTTCAGCCCCAACGAAACGGAGGTCACAAGTTCCCGTTGCACCTAAGGAACATCACATCACATTCATCTTCACATGCACCGTCCCCGAGGCTTACCTGGCTTGGGATAGGCTGTCTGTATGCTATTTGGCCTAGAACTTGAATTCTTGCTGCCTATCGTCATTCTAAGTAACTTAGCACGACGAACAAGATCAAGGAAGGGCAAATAATATCTGCACGTGATCGCGGAGCGTCTGTCGCCTCGGAACCCGCCACGCTGACACAGTTCAAAGTAGCAAGCAACTAGGTGACTCTGATGGAATGGAGATTTTGATAGAATTTGCTCCTCGTGCGCCGTTTTTGTAACACAACAGTTTTCCTTTACGCTAGCCGACCATCGTTCCGAATAGAGGATTCGTAAACCCACGCTCCAAGTATCATACAAACATGTTCCTCACACCAACCCTCCGGTTTACATAATTTTGCCAAATGCGGGAATAAGCGTTTGCGCCAGCCAGAAGGAGAAAACAAGCTTGGGCCCAGTCATGAGGAGTTTAGGTGTTAGGCCCTTGAAGAAAGATGTGGGTCCCTCATGCTTCATCATCTTAGACACGATCTTGAAGCCACTCTCTGGGTTATCAAAGTTACGGTTCTGAATACGAGTCTTGATAACGTCGAGAGGAGCAGAGACAATAAGCGAGGCGCTGGCACCGGCGATCGAGGCAACGAAGTTTTGTCCCCAAGTAGCCGCATTGTAGTCGGTGAGTTTGTATAAGTATTCCTTGGCCGCAGCAGAACCACCAAAGAGCTATAGCAATGTTAGTTGTAAGTACCGATTTAGCTCGTTAAAATGAACGTACCGCAAATGATCCAGGCGCATTGCGTGCCGCCGTCCAGCCCCAGCCACGGTACAGCCCAAACCCTTCATCAGCAATGATTCTGATCAGTCCACGTCCACGGAATGCCTCCGGGTTGGTTTGTCGCTTGATCTTAAGAACGTCTAGTGGCAGGAGAACGATCTCACCAATGCCAACAATGGAGCCGGCAGTTGCGTGCATGATTGCTTTGCCATTACCCTTGCCAAATGTGCGATCGAAGCTATCACCATGGTGTTGCGCCAGATAGTCCCTGGCAAAGGGCTGACCACCATACTTGTATATGCGTTGAAGAATCTAGCGTTGTCAACCAGGAATCCTTTCCTTATACCCGTTACAACATACTTTGTAAGCTGCAGCATATCCGAGACCAGGAAATAGCGAGAGGAATCGAGAGGGAACCGAGGCTCCGGCCTTTTCTCTGAAGACAACCTTGTTCAAATGGGATGCAGACTCAATCTGCGATGGGTTTGTCAGATGTAGTTGTTGTCGAGAATGCACGGCCATGTACCTTGCCGTGATTGCTCATCAATCGCTTCGCTGTGGTATCGACAGGGTGAAAGATCATGAGCTCCGCAATTCCCGCACATCCTTTGTTCGTCAGCCGAAAGCCCTGGAGGCACAATAACCCGTCTAGTTGTACCTGCGCCCAAAACTCTGGCTGTGGTTGATTCCCTCTTGAACTCCTTCGCCGACGACTTGGTGCCAATCGCAGCTTGCGCAACCTTGGCTGCGGCTTCTGATGATGACGGGGTCATGGTGAACAATTGAGTGTAACACTATGAATTACAAGTTACAGAATTGACCGGCGAGGAATAAAAGCACAAAGGACTGAATTTTGGGTATCGATGGGCGGGAAACACGAGCTAGCGATAACATGTCAACGTCAAAAAAAGTTATGGTGGACAAGAACCGCCCGAGCTCGGAAGGCGCTAAGCTTGGGTTGAGATTCTGTCGGGTCCCGGTTTCGCACAAACACCACAAATAAAACACCGTCACTACTCCAATCATCACAACTCATTCTTGGAGACATTGTTTTCATGCTTGTTGATACCTGTAATAATCGCAGCTCACTACATTAGTGCTTGTGCCTCAAGCTACAACAATGAACGTACCAGAAGCGCTTCGCCAGGTTATCCAGATACGGAGGTAACTTACCATATTGTCGAGCATGTTCGACATCTCGGTTCCCAAGAACTTGAAGTCATATATCAGTGAATATATCGCCCAATAAAATGGAGTGTTGCTCATAATGTCATTCCTTCTGTCACCGTCTTTCGCTCGGCTTGTATATACGACAGCGCCAATTGAAATACCGAGCTCGCCTCCCATGAGGATACTATCCAAAGAGTGATATGATAGTGATAGTCAATGACAGTCCGAGGGGCACATGCACTGGGCTCGCGGCGTTGTTCAGTGAGTATTACTAATACTTCGCGCTTTCCATTCCAGCTCCCTATCTCAAAGTTCTTTTTGCAGGTTGTCTAAGATAATGCACTTCACAGCTGCATCCCCTTGAGGAAATATCAAGAGAAAAAAGCCTCCTTGTGTAATATTCGCGAAAATAAAACGCCTTTCAAAGTCCAATGGATTTTTCGACTGACCATAAGCGCACTTGGCGTTTGCCAAGAGATCTATCTCGATCTCTCACATGCCCGACAAACAACCCTTGTTCACTCTTGACGACAGTGGCAGGATGCCATGTGCTCAAGCATGAACGTGTTCGCCATGCTAGCGGGTGGGGACATGGCACACAGCTGTCAATTCTAACTAATAGCACAATAGCCTGGCGATAAGACAGTGCCGGATCTGATCATGACTGCATCTTGGCTATCAAAAGGAGAAAAAAGCAACACACACCTTCGCCCAAGAACAGAATAGGGTTCGCCTTGCGATTTTGACAACCGTCTGCCGCTATTGCGGAAATGCCATCGATCTTGACTCTAACTGCTAGAGACATTTGACAAATCAATGAGCCAATGCAATTCTCCAAAAGCGCTTCTTGTTCTATGAGGATCTGCGATCGCGCTATTGGCGATCGATGCCACCAGTTCCATCACCACATGGAGATATCCGGTCAGCAATAGTGCACTCACCCTACAGTGCCCCACCTGTGTAGATTCCATGAATCAGTGGCCCTATTGAACGGCCTTCGGAAAGGAAATAATCCTACCAAAAAGAACATCCCTTGAACCTAACACAGTCTGTGCTACACCTTGGCGTGACAGTGGCTATGTAGCTAAAGGTCATGGCCAAGCCGCGCCTACAGGTAATGGTGGGTGATATTGATTGCTCAAACATTGTGGTATTACTACTTAGGTGTGTCTGAGTCACTTCCAATCCTTGAATGTCAACCTGTCTCGCTTTTTTCCCCGCACTACTTTCATTTATAATCCGTTCAATTCAGCCTCTGCTATGGATACGCCAGGTCTCACCATTTACAACCTTCCGCCAATGCCCCCAAGATGGGATCAGGTGGGTGTCTTCTATGTTGCGTTCTGCGCAACATGGACAACCGTTGTGCTTGCAGGCATGGCCTTCTCCTGGTATAATCGACACCTACCCATCATGAGAGTTCGAGGGTTGCCCCTGGCCTTTGGGTCTGTGATATTTCTCCACATGTATTGGTGCATGGCACAAATCACGTACCCTGTTGGGGCGACGATGCCTATCGTCATTGCATACAGTGTCCAATATTTTGTTATGGGGATTTGGTTTCCCTTGGGTATAGCGTTGTTTCATGCCGCCAATCTGCGATTCCTCCGTGTCGCCAAGTTACAGAAGCAGTTTACACATCCTCAATTGAAAAGGAAGAGAGGCTGTAATGGTGCGCACTCTTCTTGGTTGTGTAAGATACGGAATATGGAATATACTACTAAGATAATGTCGTTCATTACCATCGGAGTAGTCGTTCAGGTACGAAAACCGTATTGCTTGACAAGTATTATATCTAACGTTTTTGCGTAGGCTTTTCTCACCACCGGTATGTGGGTCGCTTGCAAGAAATACCATCCAACGTTTGGCATTCCCGGCACAGAAATTCGCGGAGCAACACTTCCTGAACAATTGATCGATCTAGGGAGAGGGTGGGAATGGTGGCCCTCTGTTGTATGGCAATTCATCTGGACCTGGGGTGTTGCACCTTTCCTGATTTGGCGAGCCTGGAGTATTAATGATACCATGGGATGGCGAACTCAGACGATTGGGGCGTGCCTCTCAGGGTATGTACAATCCGTGCTCTTGATCACAGCTTGCTAACTCTCAATTTCAATAGCCTACATGCGACACCCATGTTTTTGATCGCATCCTATGTCCCCGCGTTTAACAAAGTCAATGCATACTTCCATCCAAGCCAATGGTAAGTCCCACCATATCTCGTTGGCGCATATTTGCACATATTTGCACCTATTGAATCTGCGCAGGATTCACCTCAACACAATGTTCATCGAGATTTTCGCGGTGTTCGTCCCCGTTTATGAGATCATCAAATTATGGCATATGAACCGGAAAGTTTTTCATGCCAACGAGGAATGGGAAATGTCGTCCCAAGGAACGGCTACAAGAGAACTCGTTCCATCCAAAGGAGGATCTGTGATTGAGCTCGCCCAGAGAGATGATATTTACGGCTACATCAGTAGCGGCCCTTCAAGCCGTCTCATGACCCTGACCATCCTCAATCGCGTTCTCCAGCACTGCCCTGCCCCTCTCCAAGAGTTCTCAGCCCATCGCGACTTTTCTGGAGAAAACATTGCTTTCCTGACACGCCTTTCTGAATGGAAATCAGAGTGGTCGAACAAAGTCGACGTTGATGAAGAACAGCGCATTAATATGTTCAATGCCGCTCTACAAATCTACATTGACTTCATCAGCCTTCACGATGCTGAATTCCCCCTCAATCTCTCTTGCGCACATCTCAAGAAAATCGAGGCTATCTTCGAAAAGCCAGCACGTGTCATATGTGGCAAAGCCAGTATTAACACTGCTGTACCGTTTGCGTTTGAACCCCGACTCTATCGATTTAGCAGTGATTCAACGTTGAGGAATGTCGCATCGCGGGCTCGATACACTGGAGAATTTCCGCAAGCATTTGAGATACATGTGTTTGATGAGGCAGAGGAGCATATCAAAGACCTCGTGCTGAATAACACGTGGCCGAAGTTTGTGGAAGAGATGCAGGCGAGACGACGAAGCATGGATTCGGAAGGAAGCAGGGGGTCAAATAGCAGTAGAGCTACGGGGGTCAGTCGAGTGACAAAATTTGTAAGGAGTTTGGTGTAGAGGTTGACGATTTTCGGTTCAATATTCTAGACAGGCTCATTCAATCAAAGACAAAAAACTACGATTCAATTTATATCTGAACGTCTATCACATCCCAACTTCCCATCGTACAACCTTACACACCCATACTCTCCAGCCAAACCACACTCCCACTACCTTCCCTCGTTTTACTCATATCCCCAATCCCCACCGTACTGCTCCGCACATCAGGCACCACCATCATTGTTTCTCCATAACTCAAATAATCCGTCTCACACGTCAATACCGCTGGTTCTTTTTCCGTACTGGCAGTTCCAGTCCCCGCCTCCTTCGCTTTGACCGGATTCTGGCGAATCTCTACGCTAGGCAATAAGGTGACCCCAGGCTTGAGCGGAATGAGCAAAACAGGCCATTCGTGAACTTGGTTTTCAAGGGCAGAGAAGTGGGCGCGGCGCTGGCCGGCAATAAGCCAGGTTTCGGGATTAGCTTCGAGCGTGTAGATGAATTCGATAGGGTCGGATGGAGAAGTGATGCCTGTTGCAGCGAGGAGGGCGGAAGGCTGTCCCCAGATACGGGTGTGAGAGATTTGGAGCGTTGCAGGGACAGGTTGGCCTGCGGTTGCGATTGAGGGTGTTGATGAGGTAGGTTCGAGCGAAGCTGTGTGAAGGATGTGGGTTTGTGGGATGGAAACTGTGATGATTATGTGGCGGTGTGGGTAGGGGACGGAGGGGCAGTAGTAGCTTGGTCTGAGCCGGGAAGGAGCATGATCGTCTTATTTGTCTGGAGTGAAATATTAGTTCTTGTTTTGTGGAAGAACACCGTGACAGTTGTCTTACCTCATGCCACTCCTGCAACCACACTTTCGTATCATCGCGGATGACTTCGGGTAGGCCATCGAGACACTCCGACCATCCTGTTTCTTCGAAAGAGCTCATATCAACCTTTCCCAGCAACGCAATTCTCTCAAATTGATGAGGAAGAATCCTGCGCTCTAGCAGGTTGGTGAAGGTATCCACAAGTAATCGGCTTAGTCGATGAACTGAGCTTTCCATAACATGTGATTTGAACATCTTGGCAACTCGATCTCGTACATCTTCATTTAAGCATCGATATTGTACCGAAAGTTCCAAGCTTCCAGTGGTAGGCAGCTTGCTCTTCCTACGTTGAGCACCATCAATAGCTTTTTTTACGATCTTGAATGTTATTGCAACAGGTTGTTTTGGGAAGACATAGACAGACTCTTTTGGCCTTCTTGGTGCTTGAACGTCAAACTCATCAGAACTTTGAAGCTTGACGTCGAGGACCTCCAATGGTACCTGATTTGCAGTTTTGATATTGAACTTCGAGAGCAGAGCATGCTTCTTGAAGTGATCATGCACGTTGACATCTAACGGCAGCTCGACCGGGATCGTAAAGGATGAAAAGTATTGACATTGCCCGTTCTCCGTGGAATAGTCAATTTCAATCCTGATAGCAAGGTCCTGGAGCAGAGATTCTACATCGTAAGGTACCTTAAATATGACTGAAGATCCAGTGGCCATGGGTCCGATCGCAAGAAGCCCGGGTGTTGTCTTGTCTGTGATAATGACTTCACCTGACGAGACGCTGGCATTAGCTGTCCGTAGTCTAAGTCCAGCAGAAGCAGATTTCAGCCGAATCTCAGCGCGAGTGATCTCGTTCCAACCATTAGTGCACTCAATCTCGATATGACGCGACTTGTCGATATGTATGTAATGCGACAAATAAACACGTGCATCTAAAGACTCCGTGCGAGGAAAGCACAGTATACGCGCTTTCTTCGCAGCTTTCAGCGAGTGCGCAGAGACAGAAGTCATTATGCCTAGTGGTGTAGTTGCTTCCGTCTTTGTGAAAGGCTCGTGAACAAAGACTATGCGTTTCGCTTCTAGAACGATCTTGTCAACCATATATTCTCCAATTGTATTTATCTACTAGTAGTTAGTTTGTAATCAACATCTCCAATAGCAGGCAAACTTACATTACAGCCAAGCCAAAGTCGATTCAACCCCTTTCTCAGCTGCATCGGCTCTGAGTGTTCGAGCCAGATGTCTTTACTCTGTGAAGGATCTGCACTGACCAAGCGTACTTTGGCTGCTTTAATTTCGATGTTGTCTTCAAGGATATGTCGAAAATGGAATCGCAATTGGAAGCCATCCTTTTCATCGTAGTGGCGGACGTAAGGCTCCACTGAAATGTCGCCGAAATACTTAGGCATCTGGACTGTGATGTCGTACGGTAACTGCTGCGAAAAGCCAACAAGCTCATTAAAAACACCCACAGTGTCAACCTTGTCATCATTCAACCAGTCGCGAGGCATATCAGAGATATCATTCGCATCTGCCCGCTTAGATGTTGTCGAGAAAGACATCCTACTCGCTGCCGACTTGGCTAGAAGATCTAGCAAAGTACGAACATATTCATCCTTGCGGTTGAGTTTTTTTAGGCACTGGGCGTGCATTTTCAGCATGGTCGTTTCTACCATATTCCATCGACTCTCGGCAAATAGGGAAGCCATGCGTCCAAAGTACATAGCCGCTGCTCGAAAATCACCTAGTTCGCTGGGAATGGATTAGAGATCATAAACAGAGGGTTCAATGCTTTTCTTACAAGCGTAAAGCAGCCAGGTCCCCCAGTACACTTTCTGCGGACTTGTTTTGCCCCGCTGCCATATAGTGCTTTACAATTAAGTCACTCAGCACCTTCACCAGAATTAGCCACTGTTCCTTAGAGTTGAAATTACCCTTACTTCGTATGCCTGGCGGAATTGTTGGGTAGAGGAGATGGCGTCCATAAGGGTATCCGCAGATATACCCACCACAGGTTTGCTAGGTTGTTTTATCTTTGTATTATCTGATTCATCTTCTTCAGAGTCCACCTCTTCATCATTGCCCAGGTCAACATCGCTGAGCTCTTGGGAACGATCCAACGATGGAAGTACTGCAGCCCAGCCAATAATCCATCCCAATGATTTCCCGACCTGTTCAAGAAGCCGACGTTGGACAACAACTAGCTGTGCCCTTGTACCAGCCAATTCTTGCACGCCATTCTTAGCCTGAGGTAACGAGCTCTCTTGATTTGGGGCTGGTCGATCACTATACTGTCCGTTTTCAAAAACCACTTGTCCAGTCGATGTTGGTTGCGCATACCCAGGCTCGCCAGTAGAACGTCCGGAATTTAAAGACGATGAACGAGAAGGGTGAATCATCGTTTTTTGCTCAGAGACACGGAGCTTCTGCTCTCTGTGTTGACCACCAAATGATAGGTGTTTGCCAGAAGAAGCGGTGGAGCTATCTGTCAGATAACGTGTGAATGGTAGCGATGATGTTGCTGTTTCTTGTAGGAGTTGTTCTAAAGCAGCAAATGCCCATGATCGTACCAAGTTATCTATCAAATTGTCTGGGAAAGTGGTCGCGTGCGCTTTTGCGCTAAAATCAATGTCAGCAAACAATCGGTTATATCTGTTGTTAAACTTACCCGTTGACCAAATCATCCCGCAACAGGCGTGCAGCGAGAGTGATGAAATTGAGTGCCCGAGTACACAATTCTGAAAGGGAAAAGAGATCTTCGGCACCACTACTTTGATCCACAGTTCCCGTTCTTGCATTGTTATCATCAGCAGACCTTTGTTGCACACTGGCATTCGGACGCGGTTGCAACTTGGCCGCAAGATCGGACCGCGCAGACTGGGAGTTCCCAAGTCTCAAAAGCAACGACATCTGGCGTGCGAAGATGTACAACCTGAAATCGAATATTGAAATATCATTAGCGAGAATTAGACCACGGTAGTCCTTCTTTTGTGCATTAATTGGCTGTCTATCGTGAAGAGGAACTTCCGACTTATTTTGATCGCCCATAGCTTCTTGTGCGTGCTGTGATATTTCGCTAGCCTTGGTGTAAAGATCCTCAGAGTAACTCAAGATCACCCCACCCTGTGTCTCATCTTTAGCCTGGTCTTGTAGAACTGTGTCCAAACCAACAGATAGTTCGTCGTAGCCAAGAAGAGCGTCTTCAACCAGACCCACGCTTTCAAAACCCCGTGCAAGTCCTTCTTTGAGGATGAAGAATGTGTTAAAGTTCCACCCAGGGAACGATCGCTGTGCATCATTCTTTCGAATATCTTCTTCATACTGGCTAACACGCAAATCGAACGAGAGCAATATCAATATCTTGAACTTAGCTATTACGTCTGACCACGCTCTCTCCTGCTCCCGGGGACTCTCAGAAACGGGTGGTGATGTCACAGGTGCTGGTGCTGGTAGCAGATGGGGTGGTATACTTTCCTTTTGAAGTCGTATCTGAGCAACACGGTCGGGCGCAGACTTGGACGAGATATTGAAGTCTGCACGAAGCTTTTCTAGGAGGGTTGTTGTCCCACGAGCCCATCTTGAGGTAGCTCCACTTTTCTCCTTCTCACCAGTGGTGCTGGTTGATGACCAACGAGGCTGGCTCGCCGCTGGTGTATCCGGTATTACGACGTGGATGATCATCCACTCATATGCATCGTGGTTTTCTTG
Organism: Phaeosphaeriaceae sp. PMI808; assembly: GCA_021365335.1. NCBI lineage: Eukaryota > Fungi > Ascomycota > Dothideomycetes > Pleosporales > Phaeosphaeriaceae > Phaeosphaeriaceae sp. PMI808. The sequence continues at coordinate 213,459 of JAJTIZ010000054.1, forward strand.
TGTACTTGATGAGCTGCTCTGAGAGGGTGGTGTGTGCTCTTTTACCCATTCTCGGATCTGCTTGCGTGCAGTTGATTTGTAAGTATCAGAATCATCACACCTCAATAAATAGACTCTTAGATATGGTGTCTGTCTTAGTCCTGGAATTTGATGGCGTCGTTGTTTCTCTTTAACAGGTGGACGAAGAATTTCTTCAGTCGTTCTTGTAGGCGTTGCTGAGGCACCTTGAGGAGGCGCTAATCCCGCATTCTGTGCTTCGGGAAGTCGAGAATCCTTACTGGGGACCAAGTCAACATGAAGGGAGTCAATCGACCTTAATGGCCTAGTCGGTGCCTTCCAATGCAAATTGCGCAGTGGGAGACGAGCAACGAGATCCTCTTGTATCAAGGCAAATACTCCTGATGGGTCATGGTATTCGACTAAAGTATGTGAGAATGCGTTCATTTGCCATGGTCAACCAGGAGGTCCTCACCCGTGACCTTGGAACTAGAAAGCCCATCCATCACCGTGGGTGTAGCTTGCTTTTGCAATGAAACATCCTCTGTGGCACCCAAGGCTGGCGCACCATTTCCAACCACACTCATCAAACGCACGCGCAGGTATCGAGGTGGATAATAATTGGGTAGGAGGTATATTGTGACGTTTGCTAGGCTTGCGGGTATTGATGCGGCCGAAGTGAGATGGACGTGACGGCTTGCAAGGTTGGCTCCTAGCGTAAAACACCTCCTCGCTTATTCCTTCTAACCGTTCACGTGTACTGCCCTTCCTCAACTTCACGTCGATCATGTTGAAATGAGCGCCAATCAACGAGAGTATTTTGTCGTATGAAGAAACTCGCACTGGGCTTAGCACCCAAATTTCCCATCCGTCTGAAAGCTGGATGCGTGTCCGCCTTGTGCGTAGCCTTACCTTGCTTAAAACGCCACCAGGGTTGACAGCCAAGACCCGAGTTCGCTTTGGCCGCATCCATCTTTCCATCAGAATGATAAGGAAAAGTCAAGTGGTATCACTCATTCGTGCTTAGGAAATGTAATCTTTATACGCAATACATAGCTCGTTATTGCTCGTTGCACTGCCTCGCTATGACATTTAAGTCGTGGATCGACAATTCTCGCTATGCCTGGCGCCTCGTGTTTTCGCTTTCGGTGTGAGCCTTGCGGCCCATATGTCTTGATATATATTTTGCCTATGTTCGATCTATCTAGCATCAGGTGTTTCAAGTCACCAATCTGAGTTCATCGCTATTATAACCACATTCCTTTAAGATGGGTATGGGCAAATACTCTCCAGGGAGCGTATGGTTCTACGCTCCTAACAAGGCTGCCCCTATCCTCTTTATTGTCTTGTTCTTCATCTCTGGTCTCATTCATGCTTGGCAAACTATGTAAGTATTTTCAAAGGCACTACAGGGCGCTTCAGTAACCTTCATCTTAGCAAACACAAATCATGGCGAACAACAATCCTTCTCCCCTGGGCTGCTCTACTTATGATCGCCGGCTTTGGAGTACGGCTAGCTGGAGCATACCATACCGATAATCTGGCTTACGTAATTGCATCTACCGTCTTGATCATGTCTGGCCCACCCGTTTATGCACTAATAAATTACTGTAAGTTAATCCATGCCAACCATCATGACCTTTGCTAATATCCGTCATCCTCAGTCATTCTTGGCCGCATTCTCTACTACATACCGTATCTTTCCCCTCTTCACCCCGGCCGTGTAGCTACTACCTTCGTTGGACTAGACGGTGTATGCGAAATCCTCATTGGCAATGGCGCATGGCGCATGGCAAACAGCACTCTCACGGACAAACAACGCAAGGTCGGCTCTCATATGGTCACCGCCTCCTTATGTCTCCAAGCTACGTTGTTCGGTGCTTTCGGGTTGTTAGCATTCCAATTCCATCGTCGAGCAAGCAAAGCTGGTGTCCTTAAACAGGAAATAAAAATCGTACTATATGTCATGTACGTTAGCGCAACGATCGTAACAATTCGATGTATCTACCGTCTGGTAGAGTTCATCGAGGGCTGGGAATCATCCATCTACCAAAACGAAGTGTACTTTTGGATCTTCGAGGCAACCATCATGTTTGTCAATACCGCTCTCCTAAATATATATCATCCGGGCAAGCGACTACCAACTTCTAACTCTATCTTCTTGTCGCGCGACGGCGTTACCGAGCGCCATGGGCCTGGATGGGCAGATGATCGCCCCTGGCTTGTGACGGTATTTGATCCATTCGATATCTGGGGTTTGATCAAAGGCAACGACAAAAAGGCACAGTTTTGGGATATGACGGACACAGAACTAGAGATCGCAAGGCAAAATAAGAAGAAAGATAAGCGAAGCATTCTCGTGGGATTTCTCGACCCACTGCGACTGTGGGGAGAGAAAGGATACATTGGGAAACATTTCATAAAGAATAAGAAGGGTAAAACAGCGAGTGGGGGTGGACAAGATCGGACACTGGTTACGGAGGAACGCGAGAGTGCTGTACAAGCTTAGAAGGATGCTACATAGGAAACGTTAATTGCGTCTGATAATGTTACACATATTTCGGTTTTTGTCAATTTATTCCTGGTACTCAGTCTTATCTGTATCCTTGTCTTCTCGTGCAAATACTTACTCATATAGCAAAAATACAATTCATAGTACAGACCGTGTTCTAGTGATCATCTTTCAAGGATAAAAACCCGTCCAGACTGGTCACACATAACACAAGCCACTAATCTCACCATCTGCAATATGCCTGAAACATTAAATTTGAAAAGAAGATATTTTTAGCCTCAGGTCGTCCATAAGATGTTCATAACTAATATCAATAATTTCTATGTGTCAATCATCCGTCACATTCACCACCAGGGCAGCCGATATATACTGTATCATCTCAAGCTTCGAGGCACACTATCTCCACGCAGCGAATTCTGAGCCCACGCCCACCTATAATGCACTCACCAGAATGAATATACACGAGGGCGTTGGAGCGGCAGTAAACATCCTTTGGAGCGAGGAACGAAAAGAGATAAAAGGGTGTATTATAGGGTCGACAGTTGACACATTCGTGGGGAAAAGCCACACATGAAATCGTAGGCGAGCGGCAACAAGGCAGAGGGTCCAGGATATATTAAAACGACAGCAGCAATAAAGGACAAATACGACTTGGGACTGAGGTCATAATAAAGAGTCCAAACACAGAAATTTCGCCCTCAAAAACGAGGAAATGGTAGTGATTGGGAGGGAGCTCAAGGAGATTTAGAGGATGATGGAAATGTGGTAGTTACTAGACTGAGCCTCAGGGTTGGGATCAATGAGACAAATGGTATTCTTTCACAGCATGCAGGGGGTTGAGATAGAGATAGAGATAGAGTACAAGGTGAGAATGATTGAGAGCTTGTAATGTAGTTATATTCTACACTTCTTTGATGCTATTCTGGAGAGCAATCCCACTAAAATCTAATGTAACCATGCTGGTGATGTGTACCCATAAAGTTATAATCTTGCCAAAAACGATGGACTTCGAGTCCAGACCGTAGTCTTACTCCGTTTAATAACGCCTGCAATGCAACCTGAAATGCAACTCTTTTTACTAGACCAACTCACTGTATACGACATGTGGAAGAAATCTCGAAAATAACCTGTTAGAAACCATTCAGGCCCATTAATGCTCCGGCGCCAATGACTGCGGCGCCCCCCAGCCATGGGTGCGCAGCGGCAGCGGGCATCGCCGCATTTTTGGTGGGGAATGGTGGGACGGTCACCATAGGACCATTTACACGTGGTCCGCCAGTTCCGACCGCAGCAGTAGAGACTGCGTTGGGTACTCCGGTCGCGCTTGGTATGCCATTGGGGCCCTTTTGAATTTCCTGGATATTTTCGGTAGTGGAATTGAAATTTGTTGGAGCAAGTGAAATCTCATTGTTAGCGAGATCATATACAACATATGCGGATCGAAGAAATGTATCCCCAAGAACAGCAACGCTGCTCCCAGCAGGTGCAATGCCAAAGATACACACGGGTTGGCCACGAGAGATTGTAGCGACGAGGACAAGTTCGTCCATGGGAACCGAGATGTGAACACCAGAGAAAACAAAGTCGAGAGAACCCGGTTGGTTGCCGACATCACAGTCCACGACTGCGGCACCCGTAGAGGCGTCATATTGTGCCTTGAACTTTTGGTATAGTGAACGCACAACGGTATCGGGAAGGTACATCAGCGATGAGCCAGAGTCGAGCAGCACGGGGACGTTTTGATTCGCGAATAGTGATGTATTCTGCCCGTTTTGGCCCATGCCAGTCATGGCAATAACGAACTCAGAATAAGCTCCCTTTTGTTGGATGATCGGAAGTGTTTTGAGTTCACCGTGGAATTTGTCCGTGTCTACGCCCCCAAAGAGTATGCTTCCGGTTGATGAGTCCAAATCGTTGAGCCACAGCGAGTATGCGTTCGTTTTGATCTTGCCATCGTCTACCAACTTCTGTGGCAGATTGGGATAGGGCTGCAGGCCTGCACGTGCTACAGCGACTTCGTTGATGGTATAGCCAATACCCAGAATGCCCTCTTCTGATGTTGAGACGTATCCAATGCCGAATTGCATATCTTTGAGTGTTTGGCCCCCAAATTGGAACGTGTCTCTGGCATAGTCACCTGATGCCCCGGACCCATCCACATAGCTAATGTTGAAGACGCTATTCACGTATTTATATGTCGATGAATCGTTTGCGTGGTACGCGCCTGAGGCACCGCATGGGTTACCCCCTGTCCGGCACTGTTGTGAGTTTCTTGCATTAACCCACAGGTCACTGCTGCCGGTATCAATGTGTAATCTGAAATTCTGAGTGGGTGTGCCTAAGCTGACGTTGGCAAAGTAGAGAGTTTCGAGGTTGTCGAGTGTCTGTTGTATTGTGCCTTGTCGCCTTCGTAATTGATCGTGTGCAATGGGATTTGAGACATGACGACGTTGAATATTGAGGCCAATTACTTGGGGGTTCTAGCAGGTAGAATTAGTACAAGTCTCAAAAAGAGTGTGCTGATAGTGCCTATCTGCAGGAATGGAAGCGCGGCGGGAGGATTCGGTTCCAGTTCCAGATTGTCCCTGGCAGGCCAAGAGTTGCGCTTACCTCGCGTGGAATATGCCCGACCGCAGTTGCCGTTGGCACCAAGCTAACTGTCAAGAAGAGGAAGGCAGAGTACTTCATCGCTGCGCCGTTGCCTTTAGGCGTGAGAGACTGCGACGAGGGTAGGATTATAGGTATGAGGCGTCGTGAACAGTGTGGCTGAAGGAGACCTGACGCGCCAACTATTAGAGCTTGGCAAATGAGTACACGGCTGGGCAGGCAGCCTGATGACTTACTTGCCAACGAGAGTCGTACGTAGATAATTAGTGCAATGACAGGAAGGACAAAAACAGAAACAAAAAATAACAAGCTGAGAGAGAGAATAGTAATACAAAAGAAACACGGGTGTCGACTCCACCGAAGGCGCAGTGTCAACGTTTGTTAGCGAGAAAGACGATCAGCTGGGCGTGACGACGACTGTGATGAGGTCACTAGGTTTTAGGGAGTTAGCAACGCCCCATTAACTGGGGCAAGTGCGCCGCTTGATCCGAAGTGAATGGCGGGTGCACCGCTCATGTACGCCCTACAGCCAACAAGAGATCTTGTTTCGCATCTAGAGTTTACGTACACATGAACGTGGCGGTGCGTCTGCATGCAAGAAATCGGCGGACCTGCATCCAGATCTATCTTTGGTTTGACAGACACACCAACTACTGGATACTCCACACGCTATACCAGCAGAAGTGACGGCGCGTAGCTAAGTAATGCTTAGCAAGTCTTGAAGTGAATAACCATATCGACGATGAGTCTCTTTCTCAATAGGTAACTGTGCACACGCTGTCGTAAGCTATGATGCTCATCACCAATTGCCCTGTCTCGGCAATCTTAGAGTTGGTCATGATGAAAAATGCATACTGTTGGTCAAGTACGTATGCCTGATGGGTCTTGGATCGTCACCGAGACCCAGAGAATCGGAGACTATATCTATCAGAATGGTTTGTTGCCTTAGGCCTTAGGCTCATACTGACTTGATGAGGGTGCAAGGGGCTCAATTTGGCATTTGACTTTTCACGTGATGACGCTAGACCGAGACCCGTGAAAGCGCGTCGTTTCGCGTCTCCACAATCATTGATCACAGCACAACATGGCAAAAGCTGAGTCTTCCAAAGCAGCAACTGGCAAGGGTGTTAGGCAAAATCCAAACGCTGCTGGGGGGGCCAATTATGAATTACCATGGTAAAGTCATCAGCTCATATTTCCAGCTTCCCTTGCCTGACCATGCTTGTAGGGTGGAAAAATACCGTCCAGTCTACCTCGACGATGTGGTTGGGAATACCGAAACAATTGAGCGCCTTAAGATCATTGCCAAAGATGGAAACATGCCTCACATGATCATCTCAGGCATGCCAGGAATTGGCAAGACAACTTCTATTCTATGTCTTGCACGGCAATTGCTTGGTGACGCTTATAAAGAAGCCGTTCTGGAGCTCAACGCTTCCGATGAGCGTGGAATCGATGTGGTCCGCAATCGGATAAAAGGCTTCGCACAGAAAAAAGTCACACTGCCTCCGGGGAGACAAAAGCTGGTGATCTTGGATGAGGCAGACAGTATGACGAGCGGCGCGCAGCAGGCATTGCGACGAACCATGGAGATATACAGTGCGACAACCAGATTTGCTTTTGCGTGTAATCAATCGAACAAAATCATTGAGCCGCTGCAGTCAAGATGTGCTATCTTGCGCTACGCCCGTCTGACAGATGCGCAAGTTGTACGAAGGGTCATGCAAGTCTGCGAAGCGGAGAACGTGCAATATTCAGACGACGGCATTGCAGCGCTCGTGTTCTCTGCGGAGGGCGATATGCGACAGGCGATCAACAATTTGCAATCAACTCATGCAGGCTTTGGATTCTTGAGTGGAGACAATGTGTTCAAAGTCGTGGATAGCCCCCATCCGATTAAAGTGCAGGCGATGATTAAGGCATGTCATGAGACGAGGATCGACGATGCGTTGATTTCCCTCAAAGAGCTATGGGATCTAGGATATTCATGCCACGACATCATCAGCACCATGTTCAAGGTCACAAAGACGATTGACACACTGAGCGAGCACGCGAAGCTAGAGTTTATCAAAGTAAGAATGAGAGTAAAGCCGCCATTTGGTCTGATTGCTAACAATGACATAGGAAATTGGCTTCACCCACATGCGCATCCTCGAAGGTGTGCAGACACTTCTTCAGCTCTCCGGTTGCGTCGCTCGCCTATGCAAGATCAACATGCAGCCACAGCTATTCGCCCTACCTTCTCAGCCGAAGCGAATCTGATCGCATTTCTAACAAGCATTTAGCATGGCGCCTGGTGTCCAAAAATTTCTTGAGTGGCTACGAAATCAATATATTTGAATCCTCAATATGTCTCTTCAAAGGCTGAAGTACACAATTTTCCAGCCGAATTTTCGTGCCTTCCCATGTCGCCCTCCTATCCCTAACCTTACCTCATCCGATTCCTTGCCTAGATATTACACCACCTTCAACTACTATTATCCTGAACAGTATTTAAATCCAATGTGGAAATATGGCCTTCGAAGGAAGGTGGTAAGGAGTATGCATGGTCATGCCAGATCATGGTTTGCTAAGAGGTGTGACATAGAAGGGCTGCATTAGCGTCACCATGTCAGCCTGGTGTGAAGTACCTATATTCCTGTACTAACAAGAATAAGGTGAAGTATAATTTGAAGAAGCGCTACATAGCGACCGCTACAAGGTTCACTGGTTTGTCGTCATCTAATTCATTGGATGGGAGCAAGAGGATGAAAAGAAGGCTTACAACTCGCTAGGATGGACCTTTTGGAGCATAGACGAGCGATATCGCGCTCGTAGCAAGTAACATATTCGATCGATGCCCAAAGATACGAGACCTTGAATTGCATGAGACAGTCATATCCTAAAGCCAGGCTCTCCCTTCACATCAAGCCATGAATTCACCTTCGACGCGTGCTCACAACTATCCACATCTTGCATGTATAGTTTAAGCTTACTTTCGAGGACATTGACGTTCACAAATCTCTAGTAAGGGGAGAGAAATCCACTCAACTCAACCTTGCGCTGGAATTCACCTCATGCTTACGATGCGTCCGCAACAAAGGAGACGTGGGTGAGCAGAGTCCAACGCACAGCCCATCGCGTTCCGCGCCACGTGGCGCCTGTAGTCGAGCAGATTCGGTTCAGTGAACAGATTCTCCCGCACTGCCTCGGTTACACAAGGGATGTTGTCCACGTGCAACTCACACCGTCAGCAGCCCAAACTTTAACAAACGATAGGTGAATCGTTGCTCTTGAGGCTACGACGTCTGTAGGGCAGTCGACCATGTTTTGGATTCGAGATGTGGCTGTTTCGATACGACCTCAGGACGGGTCACTGGGCTTTTTGCGGCTGAGACCCCCTCAAACCTATGAGATACTTCGACCCGGAAATGGGACTTTGCAGACTGGTGGAGAAACGTGGCTTTGTGGGCAGTTGCTTCGACATCCGCGTATAGATGTAGAGTCGACTTGATGGGCCCGATTTGGGTTGCTGTCGGAATAAAGCAACGAGTCCACGTTGCCCGGCCCGCAAACGTGATGCTGGGTACTTCCCACTTGGTGATGCTCGGCCCTGTATGCAATAACTATGGGGCCGCGATACCCACTTTTGGATGAGCAGACTGGCCCAATGATGGGAGGTTGACGCAAGAGTCATGCCATGTCTGATGCGAGTGGCCTGTACGAAAGGCGTTGAAATCAGGCAGCTCGGTTCTTGGGATCATCCAAGGTGAAACGCGATGAATCTAGTTGCCCAAGTATCGACATATAAGCACGCAGGCCTGGAAGTCGTGCAGGAGGAGATTGTTGCAAAGTTCAATGACGATAATATCCAGATTCCGCGAAGTTGCACTGTTGCTGAGGCTCAAGTGCTGCTGTGTCTGGGTTGCGTTTGACAGGCCGGAGAATATCCACGAAGCCGGCGCGTCCCTGCACTCAGTGTACGACTGGAAAGACAGGTCAGCTTGGGCTATAACAAGTTGTGCAACGGCGATTTGTATTTAGTGTGGTGGATCTGATCGTCAAACTCGGGATGCTTGATGCGGGAAGTCTTGCGCATCCTCCTCTTCCTCTTCCTCTTCCTCTTGGGTGGGAAGCGAGGGTTGAAAGCGGTTGGGTGAGTGGGCTAACCGACGGGCCCCTTACTGGACCAAGCAGCGAAGAGAAAGCGGAACGAACCACGATGATCCCTTTTGGTTACGGCCCCATGCTCTGTCTATGGGAATCCCAGTGGAAGGTCATTGGTCCCAGCAACGGTGGCAATGCCCACTCTGTCAGCTGCAACTGCATCAGATGGGACGGCTTATGGTGGGTCACATATTGCGCGCCAGATTGCAATTTGCAAGAACACCTGCTAGGCCTGTACATAGTATACTATGGGCTATGTACTAGGACTGCAGCTCATCAGGCCATGTTTGTTGCTGTGTGCACCCACCCAGCCGTCGGCCGTCGCACAGTGCCTCTTAGAAGGGATAGACCCTGGCGTACCAGCACAGAGACATGTCTGTATGCACGCCAGCAAGAATACACTTTGACCCAGACGGGCAGCTTCCAGCAGCCTGAGTACGTTAGCCAGCGCCAGCTGAGTGTCGTTCAAGGTTGCGACAGGTAGTGGGTGCAGGGTGCAGCAGACAGGGCAGCGTGGTCCTTTTTTATCAATAGCCCCAGAATGCCCAGAGCACAGTCGCATCGGGGGGTTTCACCGGGACCCATAGCCATCACCCGCGCCCCGTTTCGATAGGTAGGTACTCCTCGCCGCGGACCACACAGAGTTGGCTCGAGTCATGGCCAGTGCGGTGCTGTATCCTCGCGAAGTTTGGGCTGGTCTGCATTGAACGTTGAGCAGCGCAAGCAACAAGAAAGCCCAGGCGTGATCCAAGTTCGTGTCGACACGGCGAGTGCCATGCCATGCCACCGACGCCGTAAGCCAGTCATCTCGGCGTGATTTGCTGCAGCGCCCATCCTTCGCCCGGATCGCGCGTCCAACTTGCATGTTGCCGAACGCCATAGCGTCGTCTTCCGCTCTCTTGGGCCGCTCTTCGGGAATAGTTCGTCTAGGCTGATTGGTCTGACGGACGGCATGCCCCCCAGACACCACTCTTTGTCTGTCTTTTTAGCCGATGCACCACTGCTGGGTGGAAGAAGGTCCCCCCAGCAAGTCCCCACCCACACTAACTAACCCGTTCATCTCTCGTCGGTCTGTGAGTCTCCTCTCCTCGACACTCTCGCCAACCCTCTGTTCGATTGTCTATCGACAGGAGAGCGACTGCGTCGACTTCAGACGATTCTTATCGTCACTGCAGTCCATTCCGGGCCCCGAACTCACCACTATCCGCTGTCACGTTTCTGGAAGCTCGTCACTCCCCATCATCGTAGCTCCTCCTCAAGCCCCCTCAGCCTCGCTTCTCCAGCGATTGTTACCGACAGGATATCCAACCTGTGAAGTCCTCTAAAGTGTGAACTACTAACTATTAAACCTACTCTCTTTGGTATGTTTTTGATCGGTCCTTTTTATCAATGTTTTGGTTACTGGAATGCCGACCACTTGGGAATGGCTCCCCAGTAGCTTGGGCCCTTTTCCTGCGGCATGCACCGCGCAGCGAACACGCCAACTCAGACATCTGTACTGACCGTTCCAGATCACCCTTGTTCCGTGGTCGAGTTTGACACCTCGTGTCTTGCCAAGTTTACGTGTGCATAGTGCCAATCATGTAAGAAGGACATCGAATCAGTCTTCTAGTGGGGGCTGGGAATGCAACTCGACGCGATGCTAACTCGTCTTAGAACATCACGCATCATCCACCATGGCCACCACAATAGCAGTCTCTAACGAGACCAAGAGCTCTTCTGTTCGCACCACCAAAGACGGTCGCCAGATTCGCTACAACCTTCAAGTAATCCAGCAGCCAGAGCGCGCCCGCGCTTGTGGTAGCGGCGCAAAGTCTAGTGCCGACCGTCGTCCTGTAGACCCACCTCCAATTGTTGAGCTGCGCGTCTTTGAGAACGACAGTGAGATTACCTTTGCGTATAACGCAAATTTCTTCTTACATGCAAGTCTCGAGAATGCGCGCTCCATCGCGCCTGGTCGTGCACCGCCAACGACACCAAGCTTCCCCGTTCTCACAGGTACGCCCGTCGCTGGTATGGCGTACCTCGATCGTCCAACTCCTGCAGGCTACTTCATCTTCCCTGATTTATCCGTTCGCCACGAAGGAAAGTATCGCTTGAGCTTCGCTCTCTTCGAGAACCTCAGTGAGGTCAAGGACCTGGACCCTGAGGACCCAGATGTCATCTTTGACGGCAACCATTTTGTTACTCACCGTGCCGAAGTCAAGTCGATGCCGTTCACAGTCTTCTCCGCGAAGAAGTTCCCTGGTCTCTCTGAGAGCACTGCTTTGAGCCGCATGGTCGCTGAGCAGGGTTGCCGTGTCCGTATCAGACGCGACGTGCGCATGAGGCGCCGCGAGAATAAGGGTTCTAAGGACTGGGACGAGTATGAAGAGGAGGGCTATGATGCAAACCGTCGCACCTCAACGCCCGACAATTATGGCCAACCTCCTAATATACCGCTCGACCCCGATCGCCCTCGATCAGTTTCGAACGCCAGCAGTCACTCTTTGGCACCTCCTCGCCGCCCAAGCATGGATGATATGCCTCAGCCTTACCAATCTGCGAATAGTTACCAGCAAATGGCGCCACCGCCGAGTACCGGGTATTCTCAAATGCCTCCGTATGGATCCAATCAACACCAGTATCCAAACCAGTACACGTCTCCTCCGTCAAGTGGCATGATGCAACCTCCACAAGCTCCATACTCCCACCAGTCGCAGCCCGTCCACAGCAATTACCAGAGTCAACCGCCAATGCCAATGAACCATCAATACGGATACCAGAACTACCAGCAACCACACTATGAACCACCCGCACCAGTACGACAAGAGCCCGCGCCTGAGTATGCTCATACTGCAGATTACCGCCGCCCATCTGTCACGCAGCCTCCTCAACAGTACCCCGGTCCCAGTCAACTGATGTCTCCGTACAACTCGATGGATCCGTACAACCGACCACAACCATTGAGCCAGTCTCTACAGCCTCTGCAAACGTCTCCACATGCTCACTCGGTCTCTACTCCCATGCACACGCCCGGTATTCACTCTCTGCCTACTCTGAAGACATTACAGCAACCGCCAATAGTCGACAAACTGGAACCAGTCTCGCCATCGTACCAATCGCCGCCCAGTGCCATGTCGTCTGGAACAATGTCTGCCGCCACCATGTCCGCGAACCCCGACTCCTCTGCTCAAAACTACGGACCCCTAAGATTCGCCCAAGGCCTCCCACCTGTGCAAATTGCCGCCGGCACAAAACGTTCCTTCAGCAGCACTTTCGATACCCGCCATGTAAACGAACGCCTCACTCAAGGCGCCCGCCCTAACCCCTCAGGCGCAGGCTATAACTATGACGATTGCAACTCGCCCGACATGGAAGAACCCATGGATCGCGCGGCTATGAGTTACCGTCGTGCAGACGGCACATCACGTCAGCGCCATGTCCCCGAAGTCGGTGTCTAGGTACCCGCTAGCAAGTACGCTGACGGGTTTCATAGGCACCACTCACCGGCCAGCGTGCGTCTAACGTCGCTGTCGTTCTCCATCCACCACCTCCCCCCAAAAGTCTCCGGGGCCGAAAGCGGTTGTGTTTTTGTTCCCGGCCCTGCCCCCACCTTCTTGTATGTACCGGGGGTTTGATTTTAATGTTTGTTCCACGCGCAACGCACTGCGTTGTTTGACCTTTGCAAGCCTGAAGATTCGACAAGATGAACACACATCGTTGGACTAAGCGGCGATATATCCCATCCCCTATCTTATGTACTTGGAATTAACTGTTTTTCTCGTTACGTGGTGTAGCCTTGTCATGTTGCGAGAATAAATGTAGGGGAGGTGCGTTAGCAATCTTTTATGGTTGCGAACCTCTCAAGATTTCCTTTTTTTTGGGTAATGGTTGGTGTTCTTTTAATGGTACAACCGATCACACGCACTACGCACACTGACACACACAACAGTCCCTGAAGTCTGACTGAACTTGCTCACATTTCCTTGACTTTTATTAAGCAATTTATCCTTCCTTAGGGTCTTTTATACATCCTCTGCCTTGCGGCACTATTCTTCTTCATCTCCTTTTTGATCACACACCATTTTTTTCTCTGTTTCCTTTTCCGTTTCGACAGAGCAGATATGCATGCATGATGGAGGCATTGGACACTTCTGTCAAGAGGAGGAAGGAAGGAAACAACAGTAGGTTAGAATGATGTACATGGCTTGGTCATGGTGGATGTTATCTGTTGAGTTTTTCATCTTGGTTAGCAATGTAGGTGATGAATTTATTGAAGTTAAAGTTTACAATGTGTTCAGTAATGCGTATGTGTATGTGATGTCTACTTTGCTTGATCTTCGTACGTATTATCCTTCTCAGACAGTTCTCTCCTAGAGCTGATTAAGGCATTCTTTGAAGACACGTTCTCTGATCAAGGGGCTGGAAAAAAAAGGCTAGTCACGAGAAGAAGAGTCTGATCCTGCATCTCGTATCACACCTGCAAAGCCAGCACTCTCACATGCCTTTTGTCACACCACACTGCCCTAACATTCCATCCTTCTCCTCACCAAGATGTACAATTCATCCGTCCCAGCCCCTGCATTTACCCATTTATCTACCCTCGGTCCCAGGGCTATTCTTATCGATAGTAACGGCTATGCATATTTTGGCAGGCATGGGGCTGGGAATCCCGGGAGAAGGTGTTTGGGTCCGGGGGTACAAAGGTTGGTTACGGATAAAAGCGTGAAATGGAACGGTAAATATTGTTGGGTTGGGAGACGGAGGGGCAGCCACGTGGATAAGGTTCGAGACGGGTAATGCAAATAAGTGGCGTGGAATATGGTTAGGGGTTGAGGTCTTGGGTAAATGAAGGGCAAGAGTGAATTTGGTGTGGAGGTTATAGACTGATTTAGGCCTAGTGATATGCGATGCAGTACGTTTTCTCATGCTGGTTGTTTATGTGGCTCTTTGTCATTTTGCGTTGGCCTGTTTCGTATGTCGAGAACCGGCTAGTACTTCCCATTGGATTACCTTAAGTCGACGACACACATATATAAGTATGCGACCTGGAATTCTACGTTGTGAGAAGTTAGTTCTTATCGTACCTAATCAGAAGATATTGAATAACAGATCCCTGAGAAAATTATTGGCTATCCTTTTGTCCCTGATACTACGACCATGCAGCGAATGAGAACGCAGATTGAAAATCTAAACTGGCTGCCCGCGATAGGCCAAATGTTAGTAACACGATCCAACAAGAGCTCGTTCGTCCAAGTAACAAAAGTGATGCAATAACGCCTCTAATTAGTGTCATTCTTCAGCTGTCCGCGGGGTACGAGCTAGTGAGAGAGCTACCCCTCCAAAAATTGCGTGCTCAAGGCGTTACTGCTTCTCCCACTCTGAGTAGCCGAAACCGGAATTATGACAACTGAAAGTTACTCAGACGTCTAAAGGAGGTTTAGAACTTGTAAGCGTGCACCGTGATGGGCTATGAGTACCGAACAAGTTTCTTGGGAGAGTGGGGTTGAGTAGAAATGGGTGTACTTGGACCCTGAGCGCGTCTCAAGAATCTCTTCATAGTAGGACAAACCGCTCCCACGCGTGGTACTAGCTCAATGGCGTGACGAATGCAGACTGTCGCACATCTTTTCTTTTAGGGTCCCTTGATTCCCTTCTCTTTTCTTCTTTTTCTTTTCTGTCCTGTTCTGCTATTCTCTTCTTCAAGTCTCATAGAACACAGGCACATCACTCCTTCATTACAGATACCTGGAGATCAAGCATCATGGCCGAAGAACTGTCCAAGAACTTTGAGACGCTGCAATTGCATGCTGGTAATTACTTCGCCTGGGCAATTGAGCCGTCGCACAGCTAAAAAGACCACCTTAGGCCACTCACCGGACTCAGCGACCAACTCTCGTGCTGTACCCATCTATGCGACAACTGTACGTTCTGTTATATATAGCCCCCAAAAATACAACTAACCCTACCAGTCGTTTACTTTCAATGACTCTGCACATGGTGCGAGGCTGTTCGGCCTAAAGGAGTTTGGCAACATCTACAGCCGTATCATGAACCCGACAGTGGATGTTTTTGAGAAGCGAATTGCTGCACTAGAGGGTGGTGTCGCTGCTCTAGCCACATCATCTGGCCAGGCTGCTCAATTCATTGCCATCACATCCCTTGCACATGCGGGCGACAACATCATCTCGACCTCAAATCTCTACGGAGGCACATACAACCAGTTCAAGGTCATGTTCCCTCGTTTGGGTATCCAGACCAAGTTTGTCAACGGCGACAAGCCAGAAGATTTCAAGGCTGCCATTGATGACAAGACAAAGGCCATCTACGTGAGATTTCTACTTCCTTGGTATTGAGAGTATGGCTAATGATTTTTCTAGATCGAGAGTATCGGAAACCCAAAGTACAACGTCCCAGACTTCGAGAAGATTGCTGCCATTGCGCATGAGGCTGGTGTACCACTGGTAGTTGACAACACTTTCGGTGCTGGAGGATACTTCGTTCGTCCCATTGATCATGGTGCTGATATCATTGTCCACTCAGCGACCAAGTGGATCGGAGGTAGGAAATCCTTGAAGCCTTGAGGCAGCGATTCTAATCTTTCTAGGTCATGGTACAACAATCGGTGGTGTCATCGTTGACAGTGGCAAGTTCAACTGGGGCAAACACTCCAAACGCTTCCCCCAGTTCAATGACCCATCAGAGGGTTACCACGGCCTCAAGTTCTACGATACCTTTGGCCCCATCACATACATCATTCGAGCCAGAGTTGAGATCCTGCGAGATCTTGGCGCATCCCTGAATCCATTCGCAGCCCAACAGCTGCTCCTCGGTGTCGAGACTCTGAGCTTGCGGGCCGAGCGACATGCTCTGAATGCATTGAAGTTGGCCAAATGGCTAGAGAGCAACGAGAACGTGAGCTGGGTTTCCTACCTAGGCCTCGAGAACCATCCGTCACATCAGCTAGCGAAGAAGTACCTTCCACGAGGATTCGGAGGTGTGCTATCATTCGGTGTTAAGGGAGGAGGCGCGGCAGGAAGCCAAGTCGTCGACGGCTTCAAGCTCATCTCGAATCTGGCAAATGTTGGTGACTCTAAGACTCTTGCTATCCATCCTTGGACAACAACCCACGAACAGTTGAGCGATGAGGAGAAGGCAAGCTCTGGCGTGACCGAGGTAGGACATATTCTATCATGTGGTTCTAGGCATGTGCTAATCTGTGACTGTAGGATCTCATCCGCATTTCGGTTGGTACTGAGCACATTGACGACATTATTGCAGACTTTGAGCAATCGTTCAAGGCTGCTGTAACGAAGCCTGAGCAAAAGGGTGAGCCTGGTAACGCGGAGAAGAAGGGCGACGGTGAGGCATCTGCCTCCTTGTCTGGTTCTACCTAGAGCAAAGGGCTGAGGGGCAATACCAATACCACAATTATGATGGCGCAGTTTGATTGAAATTCTGAAGTTGGAGGCTTAGCCCAGAGAAGATACCATATGCTCAAAAGTAGTTGTCTGTAATGTAAGAATCTAGTGCAAGCCACACACCGGATCCGTTCCAGCAAGGAATTACTGCGAAACTACCATGAGGCTCCTTTTCCCTTTGCACGGTAGCAGCGGACAGTAGAGAGCCGAGGCATGGTAGAGTGGCCCATGATGTGAACCAACCAATCAAGGCTCGGCCGAACGCGGTGACGACCGTTGCGTATCCGCGTGGTTTCGTGCAGATCGCAAGCATGTGAAGATCCCAGATCTGGAATGACAACACGTGAAGGGACGATACGCAAAATGCGATGAAGTAGAGAGTCACTATCGAGTAAGGATATCTTGGTGAAGGAGCAACATGCTCTCTATCCGTCTCTATGGAGGTCTCGCACAACTGGGAACGAATGCCCAGATTTCCCCACACCTTGAGGAGGGCTTGTACCGGAGCTTCAACTGCATTGAGCACACAGAGACACGGTGCTTTGCCAAATCTACAGCTAACCCGAGCTCAGGTCTCCGCGCATTACGGCCCAGTTTTCCTCTGGGATTGGCGTACACCAGTGACCAACGTACCGAGGCACGATCATGGGAAATGTGGACTTCTTTATGAATGGAGCATCCTTGCCTCATGCTTCAGCGGTTTCGTCTGCAGATTTGCGTCTTTGTAACAAGATCATCTTGTCTTCCCCCGTTCCCCATCTTCAACTTTTCTTCCTTTGAGCCGAATCGAGGTTCCTTGCAATAACGTTGCGATTATTGTGTGTCGATTTGCAACGGTTTAGTGGCGCGCTAAGCCTCAGGTAAGTCAGATGTCCTCAAATCGGCCATGCCGATGCCGTCCCTGTAACGACGAACGCCTAGAGCTTTGCTGACATGTATAATGGAGCAGATCATCTGTTTAGTCCGAGCTCATCCTTTGCGCCTTTGCAATTATACCAAACTTGTTGTGCGACCGCGCTGCATCATCGACCTTCTTTTCACTCCTTCGTCATCACCACGTTTTCTTGATTCATCGCCATCATTATGTTCGGAGGAACCATAGACGCTCAGCTCCAGCGTGCACAGGAACTCCACGACCCCCCGCCAAAAGGCCAGCCCTACAGTGTTCTGCTACCTGGCACGGCAAAGGAAGGGCGCAGCGGCATCTACAGGCACTGGAGGTTTACGAATAGGCCATTGCTCTCCGCCCTCGTCCCTGAGATTAGCACGCCACACGATGCTTTCGAATCGAGCGCCACGAAGCACCCCAAGAACAGATGTGTCGGTCACCGTCCCTACGACCCCGTCACTAAGAAGTTTGGTGGATATGTTTGGGAGGATTACGAGACAATTGCAACAAGGCGGAAGAACTTTGGTGCTGGTCTGGTACATTTGCACAGGCAGGCTGGTGTGACGGCATCAAAGTATGGTGTTGGTCTTTGGTGCCAGAACAGGCCTGAGTGGCAGATCACCGATTTGGCATGCATGTCGCAAGGTCTCTACACTGTCTCTATCTACGACACACTTGGTCCAGATACCACCGAGTTCATCATCAACCACGCTGAACTGGCATGCATTGTTACTGGAATGAACCATGTCACAGCACTGCTAAAGCTGAAGCCGCGATTACCGTCGCTCAAGCTCATCGTGGTTTTAGATCCTCTTAGCCAGGGTGAGCTCCCTGGAGAGTCCAAGGGTGAGCTCTTGAACTCCATGGCAGGCGAACTCGGTGTCACGATTCACTATATTCGGGACGTTGAAGCTCTTGGCGAGCTCCGGCCATTGCCGATGAGCCCCCCATCGCCGGATGATATAGCTACTATCAACTATACCTCTGGCACAACTGGAAACCCCAAGGGTGTTGTCCTTACGCACGGCAATGCGCACGCGGCTACATGCGCGTCCATGGTGCTTTTGGGCTCCAGCGAGACACATGTTATTTGCTCATTCCTACCTCTGGCTCATATCTACCAGCGTCTTGGTGAACACACTGCTCTGGCTGCTGCTTCTGCAATTGGATATTTCCACGGCAATGTTCAAGAACTGGTTGAAGATTTGCAGTTGATCCGGCCAACTATGTTTTCTGGTGTACCTAGGCTCTACAACAGGTTTGGTTCAAAGATTAAGGATGCAACCATTGATGCCGCTGGTGTCAGGGGAGCGCTCTCACGACATGTTGTTTCCGCAAAACTAGCAGCCATCAAGGACAAGGAAAACCCGACCAACACACATCTGCTGTACGATCGTATCTGGGCAAAGAAGGTGGCTGCCGGGCTTGGTCTTGATAGGTGCAAAGTGCTAGTCAGCGGCTCTGCGCCCATTGATCCTAGTCTACACCAGTTCCTCCGTATCGTATTCGCCAGCAACTTCACGCAAGGTTATGGTTTGACAGAAACCTACGCCGTCTCGCTCCTCCAGCATGAAGGCGACTTTACGTCTGGAAACTGCGGTGGCGTTACGCCAAATGCGGAACACATGTTGCTAGACGTACCTGACATGGAATATTACTCTACTGACAAGCCACATGCTCGTGGCGAGCTGCTGATTCGTTCAACTACCCAGTTCAGGGAGTACTTCCGCAACGAAGAAGAGACCAGGAAGGCGGTTGATGAGGATGGCTGGTTCCACACTGGAGATATTTGCTCTATTGATGAACTTGGTCGCTTCAAGATCATTGATCGCAGGAAGAACGTGTTGAAGCTTGCACAGGGCGAGTACATCTCTCCCGAGCGCATCGAGAACGTTTACCTCGCAAACTGCGGCTACATCGCAACTGCATATGTACACGGCGACTCTCACCAGTCATTCCTGGTTGGCATCTTTGGTGTTGCCCCCGATCTCTTCCCGCAGTTCGCTTCGAAGGTACTAGGAGAGAAGATTGCTGAAGGTGACGTCGCCAAATTGAAGGAGGTTCTTACCAACAAGAAGATTGAGAAGGCGGTTCTGAAGGAGCTGGATCGCGTGGGTAGGAAGAACAAGTTCAACAGCTACGAGAGAGTCAAGGCTGTACGACTGTTCCTCGATCCATTCACGATTGAAAACCAGCTTTTGACACCAACGTAAGTTTTCTTGATACCTTGATATATAATTATGAGCTAATATTTGTGCAGACTCAAGTTGAAGCGTCCGCAGACGGCCAAAATGTTCAGACAGCACATTGATGATTGCTACGAGGAGGGACTTGCTGCGGAGAGCCAGGCCAAGGCTAAGCTATAGATGGGACAAATAGTAGACTATATAGAGTGATTGATGTACTTGTAACGTAGAGAGAAGAAACATTAATATGATTATTACACAGTTAAACCGATAACAGAGTTGGTTGGGTGATGTGTAGATGAATGCCAAGTGCTGTGTGACGCAGGGTCCTGGATGCTCGGCTCAAATTATGGCAATCTCCGTTTCTTGACTTTCCCAAACAAACACAGACAGAGAAAGTCCCCATGCGAACTCCTCACCCTTGCATTAATCCATACCTACCTTGAACTCCCTTCACCCACGAGGTACCTCGCCACAGAGGGCGGCCACTCTACCAATTCTTACATTTTGGATCTTTCTTGGTCAGCAAAACCACTGACGTGGCAATCGCCATGGGTGACGAGATGGAGACGCCAGCGCAGCCACGAGCATCGCGCTTCAAGGAACACACAAACACTACAAATTCTATTCACCCACCGCCCAGCGAATTGTGGCAGGATCTGGGTATCGAGGATATGATTGAGAAGTTTAATGAGGAGAGTAGAGCGCCGCCTACACGCAAGGGCGCTTCCAAATCGGTCACATCACCAGAAGCTTTTGGCGCTCCCTCGGCATCGGGCGCTGGAATGCTGGCTTCGGCTGCGCCTGTGACGTCGGCTACTAGTGAGGGCACATTTGGTCGATTCTCACGTGCCTTTGCCTCTGTTTTTGGAGGGTTTGGTAGTGTGTTGGGGAAGCGGAAGGCAGGCCATGCAGATGCTGAGCGAGATGGAGAGAAGCAGCTTCTGGATGAGCGAAAACAGGCGGCCGACCAAGCATACCAGGCACGCAAGCTGGCCATGGAACAGGGCCTTCTGCCCACGCCCAAGGTCTTTGTCAGACCCAATGTTACGCCCCGGCCGCACAAATGTGGTATGACATGACTTCTGCTACGACTAAATTGAGGTGCGTGAGCTAACATTGATAGTGGTTGAGCACACAGTTACAGCCGCGGCGCCACGAACACCAAGCCTTTACAAGTCGCCGTCGAGGAAGGATCTCCACAAACAAAAGAAGCTCACCAAGCGCGTGTCTGACCTCGAGTTCAAGCTTGCCTCTGCACGCAAGGAACTTCACACCGTTTTACACAAGGACCTACCACCCGTGCCTCCGCTCCCCATCATAGTACCGCCTGCGCAAACACCAGAAACTAGCCAGAGCACAACCGTCTTCACCGAAAACGAGGAGGCAGTATCGCAAGATACCCAAGATACCCAAATCACCCAAGATACCCAAGACACCAAAGCCACAACAACACCCCCATCTCCAACCTCCCCCCTCACCTCCTTCCCCCAACCTCCCAGACAAGTCGGCAAAATCGTTAAAAAGCGCAAAGCAACCTCCTCCTCTGACTCCCTCTACATCCCCACAACAACCGACTCCGACTCCGAACCCGACACCTCCGCGCCCCCCTCCTCCCCAGAACGCACCCCGAAACGACCAAAATCCTCCGCTGGCAGGAAACCGAAACGCCAGCCGTCGAAATTGAGCAGGCGCAAGGCGAGGTCTGAGGAGCCTGTGCGTATCGTACCGGATGGGAAGAGTGTGCCGCTTCTTCCGCCGATTCCGAGGGGGGTAGAGGGGCGGATAGTTAGGGTTGGGGATGATGGGTTTGGGGGGTTGGGGCATGAGATTTTTTGATTTTTACTCGCAGAGCAAGCGTTGAGAGAGAGCATCTGTTCTAGGTGTTTTGGGTTATTTTTCATCATAGTCTAGCGGCTTTTTGTTGGGTTGGATTGGGGAGTTTTGTCTTTCTTGTCTTTTGTGGTCTGGCTTGATGCTGGGTCGTTGTTGGTTTTTTCTTTCTTTCTTTGCGAAAAAGCATGCGCGATTATGAGGAATGATGATATGATCTGCAGTTTTTCTTGTATACCTTTTGTTTTGAGGGGGTGTGGAGGGGAGGATGGGTGAGAGTGATATGGGGGTTTGAGATGATTGTGTGCTGGGGGTGTTGAGTGTGATAGTATTCATTATACTGATCATGTCACGCATGCACTTTTGGATATGAGAATGGATGAGTGGCCAGAAAGATTCTCCGTGTGTTATTTATTTGTACGCAGCTACAGATTGTAGCATGTCTATATTGTGTATGTGTGTAAGTAATCATTATTATGTAGAATATACCTTTACGTGGTAGAAGATCCTCCTCTATATGGTCTTTGATATGTGTTCCGAACTACTTGTCACAACGTAATAATGTCTAACAGTGCGACTATCTGTGACCACATCGTTCTTCCATATCGCATCTTTACCTCCTTCCCCTCGAAAAAAGGCAAGCAAGTAAGAGTGTGATGGGAAACAGTCAACGCGCCTACTGCTTAAAAAACAAGCATCATCTGAATCTGGGAATATATCCAAAGCTGTGATCATTTGACATCATCTCATGTTTTGATGCACAGTGACGAACACCCATCCACCAAAGCCACTGACCAAATAGCAGTGCATGAAAACCTTACCTATTCAATACCTTACATCATTCTTCGCATCTGTTCTGCCACAAAACGACACCAAAACCCCACCCCACCCCTCCCCCAATCTTTCACTCCACCCCTCAAACGGGACGCCCATCACCCCCAATCCCCCACTTTCCCGCCAACCAAACAAACCAACACTTCATCTCCTACTATATATCCCCAAATATTCTCCATTACTTCCATCTTCTTCCCCCCCCCACCGTTGGCGCAGGTGGGAAACCCAACGAGAAAAAGGAAAAAAAATTACTTTAAAAAAATTACTCAAAAGAAAGAAAGATACTTGAAAAAAAAAAAATTCCTAGAAAAAAAATACACTGACACTATTAAACATACCAATTACTTAGTAGTAAGGGCTGATACATTAGTTGGGTGGCCAGTGCGGTAGTTCGATTACCCACTGGCTCGGGTATCAGGCGCTTTCGGGGGGTGGGAGTTTTTTTGGTCTTTTTTGATGCTCTTTCTTTCACTTGGGGCGGGGGGGGGGGGGGGTGGTGCATCGCTTTGAGGTTGGGATGGAAGTTGGTGGGAGTGGGGGTGATAGCTTTTTTTGGGAGGAGAGAGGGTGGTAGGGCTGGGGATATAGTGTGTTTATTGGGGTGTGGAGATGACGAGATAGACACTGACAAAGTTTAAAGAATTGGGATATGGTCATGCTGAAAATAAACATCTTTAATTGACTAGGATAGAACTCTGACTCCAGCAAAATTATTAGAGAACCTGGTGATACTCACACCTCATGTCCTTGCGACCCTGCCTTTATTCACGAATCCGAGCTATTATTACAATACCCTGTGTACAGTCAATTGAGCACAGTATGAGAAATCCATACCTTGCACATGCGTCCCAAGCATTTGGTTCATCTCCCGCTCTACGCCATAGCCAAACGTAAAGCAGTTGACTCATCCAGGCGGCACCACGAGGAGGCGCAAGGGTCCGACTTCTACCACCCATCCAACTCTTGCGATCGATCAACGTTACACGCCACGATCCATTCTTCTCCAGACGGGGTTTCAAGCACCCTGCCCCGCTTTCAAAAAATAAATAGTCAAAAAAGCCGGCAGAATTCGGAGCAAAGAGATCACAGAATTGGCGACGATACAAGGGAGCGAATGCGTCGCAACATTAAAATGAGGGAGGGGCGCATAGAGGGTCTGGAGCCCCAGAAAAGCGGCACGAGGGTCGGATCGTTGCCGGAGGGTGCTTGGATGCAGCATTGCCAAGGGCTTTGCAGCCTATCAGAGCTCTGTACCGTACGCCTAATGGTGTAGGTAAGTTCTCAATATCTGTTGGCATCTTCCACACTCGACCGCCTGAGAAGGCAGCCACTGGTGGCGGGAAACGCAAACGCTTCCTGCAAAACGAGCTCCTCTTTCGCGATCGCCGAGGCACGAGGAACGATGATTCCATGATGAACAGGTAGAACCTAGAAGGCATAGGTAGACCAACAGAGCAGGCGGACCCAAATGTAAACGGGGAAAAAGGCCTGAAGATGTTGCACAGGTGACCAATGGGGTTAGGCACAACGGCTGGAAAGGTATCAAAGAGTACCCGTATGCCATATGCCATGGACCATGAAGGCCTATCAGAGTCTTGTTTAGACTCAATATCGAAGGCATCTTTCACACACGTCTCCAGGAAACTGGGGACACTGGTGACGGGGTAACCCCTGACATACGGGCTCGTTGAGCGAAAGTTCAAGGGGAGAGGAGACAACTCTACCTCCAAATAGGACGCCAAAGCCATGGTGGACGCTGGCAAAAAGGACGCGGTGCAAAAAATCCACGAAAAACCAAGTAGCCTGAAGAATAGACCAGAATTGCCGGCACCATGATGGGTTGGAAGGTACCAACACCGGAAAAGGTACGGTTTCCAAATGGCGCTTTATGCGCGTATATCACCATGGAATAAGGAGTGGCTCAATGTCATTTTGCCATGGGCCGTGAGGCCTATCAGAAAAATCCGAAGATCTTCCAATAGCGCAGGCATCTTCCGCACACGCACTCTAAAAAGAGTGGCACTGGCGGCGGGAACGAAGCGTTCCTGACAAAGAGCGTCCCTGTTCACATTTGGTCTCTTGGCTCGCAAGCGGCATCTTTATCGCAAAGTGAGTAGATGTATGTAGTGACCGAGGGGGTTTAGAGATCAGAATCCATGTATACTGACGAGTCATGACTGCAAAGTGGCTGAGTGCGGTGCGATCGAAGTGTATCGGCTTTGAGGGCGGTATCATCCCTTTGCGGTCTCTCAAAAGGCCATTCTGTGCAGTGAGTGATACAAGGAAACACCCGGAAGTAGTCTGATGTATCAGTTCCAAAGGGTTCTCAAGTACAGTTCCGCTTTTTCAACCTGATGAGATACAGGCAAAATACCTCTCAATCAAAGATTCACAGTCAACAAAGACCACCCTCAGTCACCTAGTATATGACGGTAAGAATTGAAAGGAGACCGGTGTCGCGTCCTACATGTATTTGCACTCCAGCAGTATCAAGAGTGCCCTCACAACAACATGCCAAGGGTCTTCTGACCTGTCGGAGCATGAAGCCCTATATCTGAAGGCGTCTTCCACACACGAAGACCTGAGAAGGTCGACACTGGTGGCGGGGCTGCAGTGATGTGCTCCCTGTTGTGAGGGGTCTATCCACTGCGAAGTGTCCCGTGCCACATTGTGACGACGCAGAGTGTTCGTATTCGAGTGAAATGAACATCAGTAAATCTCAGACGATTAGAACGCGCGGGATCGGATCAAATAGTGCAGGAATGTTGTTTGCGACAGGTAGGGCTAGAGTGCGACGCGGTAAACGACGTAGAGATGGAGGTTCTTCGAATTGGAATCGAAGATGGATCATCCATGGCACCGACCGTAGAAGTCGCGACTCGTGCGATTGCGCGATCACAGTAAATTTTTAAGCGTTCGGAGCGGGCGCCACCAAGAGGAACACACACGCTAGACAACAGTAAATAGCACCACATACTATGTAAAGAGGGATGGGGAGATACCAAGAGTCTCTTTTCAGAGACCCGGGAAGCTAGCCATAGCACAACCGCAACCAAGGGGAGCGGGTCGTACGTCCACTGCATCATCGTCATCATCGTCCGGAATTTGAACTGCATAGCGATAGCAATTGCCATGCTACACATTTCCATCAACTCGCATGCTTCTAATTCTGACTTTGCAGATAGTGATGGAGCTACGCAGCTTGGCTGAGTGGGAGCGAATTCCGGACAGTTCATTCTCCAACGAATGCGACCCAACTGCAGAGTAACGTGTGGTTGTGCTTGCCCCGGTATCTTGTGCAGTTGTTACCTAGATATGGC
The DNA here is from genome assembly GCA_021365335.1 of Phaeosphaeriaceae sp. PMI808. Classification (NCBI taxonomy): domain Eukaryota; kingdom Fungi; phylum Ascomycota; class Dothideomycetes; order Pleosporales; family Phaeosphaeriaceae; species Phaeosphaeriaceae sp. PMI808. The sequence goes on from JAJTIZ010000054.1 coordinate 239,186, forward strand.
GACCAGAAAAGCCGATCGAAGGGTAGCAGTGGGATCCTGACAACGCACAGATCGATCGCTTGTCCGTTCGCCGATGTCTACTCGCTATCATCTAGTAACTCGGCCAGCTCTGCTTCTTCTTCAGCCGTCATCATGCCCTCTTTCTTTTCGGGCACCTCGTCTTTAGTCTTACCAAGCCGTTCGTCCTCGGCTTCTGTGACTGACTTGGCCAGGGCTTGTGCCATTAGATTCCACTGTCTGACTGTTGCATCTATGCTAACACTAAGTAAACGCTGTCCTGATAGCAATACAAGCCCAGTAACCTCTTCAAAGTGTCCAGTGAAGATGTGGTGTAGCTTTCCACTGCCTTTCTCCCACACACGGATCTCTTCGTCTCTGCATGCAGTGATGACCCATCCTCCATCATGGTCGATAGCAACGTCGCGCACAAAGTCGGGATGCTCAAAACTGGAGTCTTCCTGCCAGTCTCGTGCTCGTGACAAGCACTTGGCGGTTTTGTCAGCAGATGCGGTCCAAAGGTCACCGTCCTGGTCGAAATGAACAGCGTCAATACTTGTCTCGTGGGCGATGATAGGCGAGGGTTGCGTCTCCGAGGCTGACGTGAGGGCGACTGACCAACGTCTGATCTCTCGGTCGCTTCCTGCACTTAATAGAGTAACGGATTCCTTGTTGGGTGAATAGTCAGCTGGATCAAGGGCGAGCGCTAGAATGCCTCTTGTATGCCCTTTGAGTGTATGCAGCCTCTCTCCTGTCTCGACGTCCCATACGATGATGCTCGCATCTGCTGAAGCTGAGACCAGAATCTCTGTGCCCTGCAACGTAAATGTTAGGACGGCTTTGACGAAGTCACTATGCCCATGAAATCTCCTGCCCGGTTTTCGCGAGCCGGACCAAGACCAGACAGATTTGTCCCAGCAGCCAGCAAATACTATGCCAGACTTGGATGAAACAGCGACAGAGGTGAGGGGTGCAGCTGGTCCAGAGAATGATGCAGTGATATTAGCATGCTATGGGGACAGTTAGCCATGATTGATTTGTAGAAATGGAACATGTCTAACTAACTTCAATATTTATCCGCTTGATGTTGCCGGCTGCTTCGGCCACATATATCTGGTGTTCATCGTGAGGATCGGCGACGACAGCGAGGATCTTGGAGGGAAGCTTGATGGGGTTGCCTTTGGTGTTCTTGGACTTGGTGGCCTTGCGGGCTGTCTCATTGAGAGCAGAGCTGAAGGTTGTTAGGAGTGTGGCCCATAGGTAATGAGAGTATATATCTTACGTAGTCTGGAAGTAGTGACCCGGATCATTCGAGCGCGACATGATGAGTCGAGTTGGCGTTCAGGTGTTCAGGTGATATATGACTGTGACGCATGACCCCGCACTAGACGGACACTAACCAAATATAGTTGGCGGTTACCTAAGCATACCGCTTCACTTTCTTCACCAGACAATAATTGGAACACTCGTTTATGGAATGGAAAAGAGTTTGAATATCTAACTGTGGTTCGGAACTTAGATTTTCATGGCATCAGGATGGGCACTTCGCCTCGTGTATGGTGTCTTAATTTGTATTGAATTCTTTCACCCCGTCTATTTCAAATCGCATTCCAGTCAACGGTGATTTACTTCCAGATTCGCGGTAATCTCTTCCGCTTCCTTCACAGATTTTACAGGAAAGACTATGTCTGGGTCGACCAAATCTGTATTGATCAATCGAACATAGAAGAGCGTAATAACCAGGTGCGCTTCATGGCTGAAATATACAGCCATTGTAGCTTTGTTGTGGTGTGGCTTGATTCAGTAGGATATCACCCATTCAGAAATCATTCATCCATGATCACAGCCGAGAATTTCTTACGCGACAAGTACTCGGTGTGCACCATGCTACAGAACAAGTACTTCTTACGTCTGTGGGTGGTCCAGGAAGTGCTCCTTGCATCCGAAGTGCGACCACTTTTACAAAACATTTGGATCAAGTGGGACGACCTTCGTAGAGTTGCAGAAGAATACAATGGCAACTTGCGTGCATCTATAATTCCTAGAAGTGCCCTTGCATTACTTCGGATGCGACATGACCGGAGCTACAGTATGGAAAAATGCATCGAGACTTTCAGTGGTCAGGATTGTGAGGATCCTCGGGATAGGGTATATGGGTTGATGGGTCTTGTGAACCAAGAAGAGCGTGTAGCTATCGACTACGCCAAATCGGTCTATGAGGTCTACTCTGACCTCGTGGTGGCTTTCAGTTTTTCTTATACAGCCCACACTAATCGATCCGTGCAGAGTTTAGTTCCTCGGCGAAGTCAATTTTCAACAAAACTTCAAGACTATGTGCTGAGTTTAGTCCTTTTAAGTGAGAGGATGGGCTTCTCAATGCGGGAAGTAGTTGTGCTAAGGTCTCTACTCCAGGATGTCTGGTGTCTAGATAAATTTTCAACCTCCAATTGTCCGCCTATCACAGCCATCGGCTTCGAGGAAACCATTTTACAGGACACTACTGAGGCCGTGACAAGCTTGGACTCTACCATGAGAGGCCGATGGTGGTACACATATCGTGGTCGAACATACTACTATGAGTGCTAAAACTCAGTGAATACACTGATTAAAACTTATTGATTATGCAAACTACTAATCTTTACTTGGTTTCTGTTGCATTAGGAACGCTGTCAAAGATGTGGACGGAGCTTATCAATGTAAAATCCAAATCGTTCTAGCTAAATACTGACGCATCACAGCCTGGCATCTGATTAGTTACAATTGCACGAATACGAAAAGTTCTGGTAAATCCGTGCATTCTCTGATACGCTCGCTTTCTCGGCGATTCCGATTTGCAATTGTGGGTAATCATTTCCTTGAACGCCACCGTGTCTCTAAACTGGGGCTGCAATCCTTCCACTCGCGCGGGAAGGCCCGTCGATGCTTCTAGTGAACGGGATCTATATGTTGTCATCCCGCCAACCCTTCTTTCGAGATACATAATCGTTGAAAAAATGTCAGCAATGTGTGACTGTTCGATGGTATTTCATTTAGGATCAAGTATTGTCATACAATGCTGCGTCACAAATCAAGGGTTTCCAGGTCTGTATCAGTCTTAAGATCTGAACTGCAACTTCTATTTTACCATCCATATTCTGAACAAGTTCAAGCTACACAAATACCCCAAATCTCATACGCCGCATTCAAAGCAAATAAAAATAAAATAAAACAGTACCTTGAGTCCCGATCTCCATGATGCCAACCACAACCTCCAACAAATATGACCCCATCGTTGTTGCAAGCGGATCACCAGGGAACGTAATCGCTAGACGCATGGGCAATACCATCACCACATTCGCATGGTGTCAAGAGAAAGTTCCGACATTTGATAATTGGAAAAACAAGGCACCAATGATGAATCATGGGCTTACTGCAGTTACCACCCGACCAGATTGGCACATAACGAGGCGGCGGACGATATTGTGAGGTGGATAAGACAAGTTAGTTAACTGTGACATCGAAGCTTTCATTTCCGCAAACCGAACCGTCCAATCTTTCGCAACGCAGTATTAATAGACAATATAACTTGTTTGTATTTAGCCAAACCTGAGCTCGTTTTTGGGAAGAGCGTAAGACTCAGCGTACTGCTAAGGGACAGCAAACAAAGGTCGAATTTTGAATGGCTGCTACTGGTCTCATGAAGGGTAGTGTGGAGGCTACTTCGGGTTCGCAAAGTTATCCAAAACCATCAAAAGGCATTCCCCGGAATGCTGACGTCTAGGTGTAAAAGGCTATGAATAATTTCAGGGTGGGTTGAGGCATGCTTATAATAGGTATTAGTATTAGTTGCAAGGGGGGTATGCATCCCATATTTTTACTTATTGTATCAACGCTTTTCGGCGAACCAAAAATGGGAGAAATGTTTTGATCAAAACAGCAGCCACACTTCCCTTAATTTAATTTTGAGTCACTTTTGGACTGAAAGGGGTATGTGAGGAACGACCTAGTACTTCGAAAAATTTAGATCATGTAGTTTATAACTTTTTCTGTTCATCGACTATCAATACTAGACAAAGCGATTTCTTCCATTTTTGCAGTCACTATAAGCATGTCAAGAAGTTCTAAGAAGCCAATGTAGCCAAATGATCATCAATTCACTTATTACAACTCTAAGCTCTCTATCGATTATTCCGATTATAGTTGCAAGCATATCAAAGCTTCATCAAGTTTGCCGAATATGAAGATCCCGTCTAGATAGAGTACCTATGCTTATTTCATTCTTTAGTAAGTGTTTACCCTAAGCCCCGCGCAAACATATTTAAAATTTATTTTAGTATCGTAAGAGCTTTGAACAAACGGTTATTTAGCATCTATGAATTTTGGATCAGATTCTACACCTAATTAGTTCAACCACCAGAGAATAAGCACCATGCACACCCTTGTTTTGTAAACCAGACTTGAGTACTAATTTTTAAGACCAAGTTTGATTTTTTTAGATCGCGTTTAGTAGCTATCAGTATACCAACCATTGATTCATGGCCCTATTGTGGCCCAAAACTATCATATGATGGACTTTTGAGTGCTCTTCGGACTTCGAGTGAAAGCCAGCAATAAATTAAGTGTTATAGACATTGCGGCTCTAGAATGGTACTAAAATTGCCATGTTAAGCACACCAGCAAAATCAACTTCCTCTGATCTTACCATCGCTGCAGATGGATGCATAGTTGAAGCGAGATAAAGAATTGACTAACAACACTGTGATTTATTGGCTATTTGTAGTAGTCCTCGAGTAACCGTGGTGGATCTTCGTCGCATTACGCCCTTTGTCAGATTCTGCCCTGCTTGCTTACGCCTCCCTCCCTCAGTCATTCACATGTCGCCTCGATCAGCAGTTACCGTTGTTAGGATCAACACTAGAAATTTCTGATTAGAAAAGCACGGCATAAACAGATCTAGAAACGTACACAAAGTTCCATCCAGAAATGGTTGAATCACCGCCATGGTCGCAGCCGTTGATTTCGTTGTGGAGGCGGAGCACGCAATCATCATCACCAAGATCGAGGGCAGCTCTGTTGTTTAGGTTCTGGATGGAGAAGTCCATTTTGATAGTGGAAGAAAGCTGAACGCAGGCCCATTTGCGCTCACCTCCACCAAAGGTACCTGAGAAAGCACCACCATGGCCATCATAGCCACGGCAAGCCCTCTCAGCATGATAGCGAGCATTACCCTTGTCGGGAAAGGTATCACCACCGCTGAAGCAACCAGCCGAGACGGTATCGATACTAATGCTCAATAGAGCGACGAGAGCTGAAAGGGAGATTGAGTTCTTCATGTTGGGCTAAAGATTGCTTGAGAAGTGCTTGAGAAGTGATTGAAAGTAGCTAAGAAGTGGCTGAGGAGTGACTGAGGTGTGGTGAGAAGTTTTACAGGAGGACGAACGGCCTTTAAGTAGGCTGAGAGCGGTGAACAATCAACCAAGTCTGAGTATCAGATATTGGAAGAATCTCCGCCTCGTTCGTCTGCTAGGACACGGTGCATGTTTTCGGAGCCGATAGGCAACTCCAGAAGCAATATGACATACATAATAATCAACTTTAGGTCTACGGTGAAGGGCCTGACGAGCGCTTGTCTAGGATTGTTGTTGGTAACTAGGCGATCGCTCACGCCAGATAAAGCAGATAGAGAAGGAAGTTGGCTTCCTTACCTGGCAAAGAGACCAAACCCCTTCCACAAAAGCACTGGCGACTACATTTGACTGGTGGTCGGTACAAAATAAATCCGTTTATACGAGGGCCGCGGCTGGAGGTGAGGACCTAGTTCCTTGTGTTTGTACCGCACTGTTCAATTATGTCAATCAGCACTGCGATACCATTGGCCTTGGACACCGGAATTTCAAGGCTTTCACTCAAGGCCACCTACTTTTCGGTTAATTATTGTGTCTCTTGCAAGTAACAGATGTTTTATCTGTGTTGTAGGCATGGGTTTGAATCTTTCCCCGCCGTTTGGAACATACCAGTTCACTTAACCTTTTCTAAGAACAAAGACAGTGAGTACGAAAACTATATAATCGCAAGAAGAATAATATTGAAGAATAGGCACACAGATGGATTTTCGAATAGACTACAAAAAACACAAACATCCCCGCTGTATCTCCATGGTTTTTCTTGATGATCGTACACTGGAACGTTCGGTTGGATAATTTCCATCGCCTAGACCTCTTCCAATTAGCATTTCTGAATGGCGAAGATCTAAGCATAGTTAGGATTAGGTCAACATTGAACCTAAAGTGCCAACAAGGCGTAATCTCACTAATGCTGTGGCTCTAAAGTGAGGTGTACCTACAGGCCTAAACCTAAAAAAAATGGATAAACGGGCAGGATGAACTAAGTTGAAACCTACAAGAGCTAAGGTAGCTAAGAATACGAATTAAGCAACCTACTCGTTGACGCAGACCTCAGAACTTCAGTTCGACGCTTTATCACACTTACGAGCAATTGACAGAATACCTAACAACACAAAAATTACAAGACAGAAGATTTCATAGGAGTACTGATTCAACATGGGAGAATTAAGATTTTCCCATTTCTCGATACTTCTTTCTCTCCTATCTATATTTGACCATGAGGCTGCACCATACCAAGGCTGTGAGGAATCCATTGCTGGGCAACAGGTATTCTACTGGTAGATCGTATAGAAGGATTGCGGCACGGTCGTAATCCTTCTCAGATTTTTATCCTGGTCCGGCCCGTGGCGGGGCATTGTAAGGCGCCCCGTTTATAAAGTATATTCGGAAATTGAGTCGGATCCGACCGGACGACCAAATGCACATACACACTTACCTGAGTGCGCCTGGACCACGAGAGCGATGTGCGCCTGCAATAACACCTCTGCAGAGATGACGCTACATGCATACATTCTGCACCTTGTACATATAAGCTAAACCTAATATGCAACAAAATGTTATAGACTTAAGGCGTCACTGCTAAAGCCGCTTGGAATTCCTAAGCCAATATTTTACCAGGCCCTGGGGCTGTTCAACCTAGTCTTACCACGGAGCGCTAGCATTAACCAACCCACGGGGCGTAAATGAAACGCAGTGCCACTTTCCTGGTCAATAAATTTTGGGAGAACAAGAAGAAACCCAGTGCTTATGGTTCTATACCCATGTTCCATTTCCCATAAGTATCGACCCGCTGTCTTCTGTCAAATGCATTGTGTAATGAAAACAATTGCGATCATATCTCTTCACTAGTTTACACCTAGCTGGCAGCGACGTAAAAGCTTCTCGAGATGTAAGGATAAAAGCTATCAACTATGTCACCGTAGATGGTTAAATACAGATGTATGACATCGCTTTTCTAAGGTTACATCGCGTCGCACGCGCGAACCGGCCGCCACTTCCCAGGAGTTGATCTAAAGCGTCCTAGCATCAATTACAATGCCAGTGACATCAGAATAACTTTGCCAACTTTCGGGAACCATTACCCGACTACTAGGCCTAACATATCTTTCAACTGTTTCCCTATAGTTTAAATATTTCGTTCGATCTAGTGATCCCAATTGCGTATCTTCATGTATTAAGCAAAGATACCTGGAAAGTTTCCCAATTATGCCGTATAGTTTTGAGAAAAGCATGACAACTGACGGTCGAAAATTAGAGACCCATTTCCTACTCTAGCACATTAATTTGGTAAAACAACCATCCTTGCCAGATCACACACAAACATTTAGCTTCAGGATGTAACACCCACAATGAAGATAAGTCGTCATACTAGCTGATCTAGTCCGGGTTAAAAATCACACCGCAAATGGTGATGGAACGTAACCCTCACACTCATTTTGTGAGCCTTTTCAATTTTTTTGATGCAAAATCTCTTGACAAATTGTGTGTGGTTGGTTATTCCTTATTGCAGCTAGAGCCTTTACCATAAAATTCTGGGCAGATCCTTGACATGCAGGAAGTGTGACGGGACCTAAGTCGTGATATGTGTGGTATTGATGAGGGTCTACTCATGGCTATCTACCTGGATATATAAACCCGCACTAAGGCACATGCTGCCTTAGTCATGCCCTGTGACAGGAAGTATGTCTCACGACCTTCGAAAGGAGTAGGCGAATTCGTTGAAGTTTGAAAACACACCAAGTATTTGCCAAAAAAGGGTTTTTAGCTCAAACATTTTCTCGATTATTTCATTTGGCAGGATCGACGACAAGTTCCACGTTCTAGTCTTCGCATAACCAATTCTAAATGATAACAATTCTACTAAAATCGCAGTGGCGCATTCCCGGTCAAAAAACCATAGAATTCCTGAACAATTCTTCAAAATCAAAACCCTCAAGATGGTCTGCAAGCAAGCTGAATACAGAAATATAATATTAGAGAACACTAGATCTAGTACCAAAAGGGTTTGAGCTGTGAGGCGTGTCATATTTCATCAATCTTGAATGGCCAAGCTCTCACCCATCGTTCTCTCTCCTCAGAGGTGTTTGATTCCGCATCTAGAAATCTCTCCCGGGATTCTTCTAATTTTTCGGACAGGGTGCTGTACTCCTCCGGTGAAACAGCTCCATCCCAACCTGTGAATGTACCAACTCCTCCAATTACTCGCGCCTTCCTCTCAACGTCCTTTTCCCACTTGGCCAACTCGTCTTTCTGCTTCGAAAGGTCTTCGTCTTCGTAAACGAGAGGACAAGGCACCCCTGCAGTTTCCTGACCATAAGTCTTAATTATCTTCTCCCATGTCTCTGGTTCTGTGAGCTGCGATAATAAACTTTGAACGTAGGCTTCACCGTCGTCAAAGATGGAACCAATTAAGGTCATGATTTGACAAGGAAGAGTATCGCGGTAGCGAAGTGTGCGAAGAAGATCTGGATCCTGTTTACCAACATATATTTGATAAAGTCCCCAAATTGATTGGGCTATATGAAGAGCTTTGGCAGCTTCTTTTGCAGTTGGGTCTAATTCTGCAAAGTTTGGAGGTAGTTGAGGTAACTCTAGGCCGTTTAGTATTGGTCCATCATACTCAATCAAGGACGGATAATGAACATGGAGTAATGCCGGGCTAAGATGGACACCTTGCCAGTCAATTATACCTGTTATCTTTGTTGGGTGATCCTTGTCAACGAAGATATTGTAAGGATGTAAGTCGTTATGCCAGAGGATAGAAGCAGTGTACGCATTGTCCTTTGGTACGATATAAGGAAGTATGCGGCTGTAATCCTGAATGACGGCCATTTTGTATGCTTTTGAGGGATGAAATCCTCCTGGTCCATTAAATATGCCTTGCTGACGAATTCTTGGAGACTCAGGGAATGCGTTGAGGCATGCTATTTCCCTCTCCATGATTGCGGCCAATACATCTTCCGCTAAGGTCCCTGAATATAATACTATTAGCTTAATAATAATAGCAACACTAGGCGCGAGAGTCTTACATGGACCACGATAAACATCAACCTCCGCTCTCTTATCATCAAACCAAGTGCGACTTGTAGTTGGACCAACACCGAATGTGTTGTCAACTTCTGTACCTTTGATATCAGGAATATCCCTTGTATAATATAGCGAACCAAAGTAGGGGAATCGGGCCTTTGACATTCGTGCTGAGAAAGTTGCCAACTGCCTTGCAATATCAACCTTCTGTCTTGCTGTCATGTTATCCCATAGATGACCAAGCTCGATGCCGGAACACTTTTCCATGATAATGTACTCAGCTCCAATGCCATTAGTGCCTGCGTGTGTGCTGTATGCGAGAACTTTCGGGACAGGAATTTGGAGCCGATCTCTTGCCTATACAGCAGATTAGCTGAAGTGCTTCACCTTGGAAAATGTTCCATTTGAAAGGGGACGGAAGTACATAATCCATAGTTGCCACCTCTGAAGCAGTAGTGTAGTGTGGCCGACCCGCGCTAGGATTTGGAAGCCGGGCAATAAGCTGACGTTCGTCATGCATCGTTACTAGAAGGGTCTTGTTGAAATTTCCTTCAGACAACTTTGTGATCTCTACGCATTTTGCACCAGTGCCCGCCGCAGCTTCAGTAGCTTGGATCAGTGCCTTCAGATCGAATTGTAGGTAGCGACGCTGAAGTTGTTCTGGCTCATTCCAAAGCCAACGCAATGCTTTGTAGCTAAAGATGTCCTCTGAAGTAACTTTGGGTATAAGGTTAGAATAAACTGTTTTAACCTGCAAATTTAATACTAACTTTGCAATTCGGGTTCAAAATGCTTCGTTATGGTCTCGCGTCTTGATAATGGAGAAGAAGAATTGGTATGGTAACTACCAGTACGTAGCCAATTTGAGAAAGGCAACGGGGCTGAATGCCGTAAATTTAGCTTTTTACGTCGAGACCATAGGCGGAAAAGCATATTTAAGTTTGTTCGCCTTCAGTCCCAGCTTGACTGATAGCTGTAACACCTAGCTGTAATGTTGAGTACCAGCCAACTTGTAGATTTCCAAACTATATAAAATGCATGTGACCGGAGTGGGGCTAGCGGAGTAGAAACAGGGCGTAGAGGCTGCGTTGAGACGGCAACTAATATGGCCGCGTAGAGAAAGTTCCTGCTGTGTCAAAGGAGCGCAGTGTGAAACGAATAATTCAAGCTAAAGGCCCCACTTCGGCTGAACATCTGTTAGCACATCAACCTATGTCATGCCATTAAAAAAATGGTTCGAATTGAGCATTCGGATACTTATCTCTCACATACGGAGATGTGGTAGATACTGAGTATGTCGTTTGTCGTTTCCCGTATTTAATAAACTGAATATTCCTTAATGATGATCGACTGTGTACAAGGTTTCGTCGGCTGATCGGTCTGCCCTGTGGTGTCGATCGCGGCCCGATCCACATTTTCTAGGCTTACCATTAATACTGCCCCTCGGCGCAGACGAGGGAAAATAGAGGTTTAGTGAGTAGCGTTCATAGGTAAACTTGGCGCTTTCACTCAATTATCTTAGCTATCTCGTAGTCGCGATGAGTAGTCGTCGCCATCTTAAACTAGCGCCGATAACCTGCCAGAGCCCTATTTCGGCTGCAAACTACTACGGGTTATATCTAGTTTCTCCTCATTTTTAACTCTAAAACACACGATAGATACATAAAGCACGTCCTGCCGAATCCCTGCATTTTCCACCGGAGGTGACGAGACGGAGTATGTGTAAATACTATAACTCAGAAAGTAGAACATCTGGTTCTAGGATATTGTGATTTAAAAGCGAGCTGGTAGAAAGCTACGCGTTTTAGTAGGTTGGCTAGGATCTACTGATCTGAGCTAAAAGGTTACATGAGGGATACATATATGACTTCTAGAACTCGCTCATAGGTACCCTTTGAGCCTGATATTGTACGACATCGGGAGGCTGTAACAGACTATATCGAGAGAAATCGCCTCATGCCATCCTCATCATTCATCCTTGCTGCAAACATAAATTGTCCCTAATTTTCTATCAAAGAGAACTAAGACGTCTAATATTGTCAAAAGCGGAAGATACAGGTAACAGCATTCAGCGCCTCTACTACACCAGTACCCAGGCTACTAATCGTATAATGGAGATAGTTCAACTGTAGTTAACTAAGCCGAAGAGGAGAATATCATGCTTGTGGCAAAAATGAACGAACCTCCAGCAAAAAATCAAAAACATACAACAGCGGGGATTCGCCAGTGGTCACCCACCTGACTACTAGTCCGCCGGTACGCTGCTTAAGTAAGGCTGAGCGAACGGGAAGCCCTGTTCTCAGCGTCCTGTGGTCGTATGTGAAAGAGTAGCGGTGGTCTGAAAATAATATTGAGGGCCAAAAGTTGCTGCCAAGCTTCTACTCATCCCACTATCACAATAGTGGGTTCAGAACGTAAATGGAACGTAAAGGGGAAAGTCTATCATAATATAACTGTAAAACTGTAAAATTAAGGAATGTAATAAATGGAGCTAAATTTGATGAGCATTCCGTGTGCCAAAGAATCGACAGAAACTCCATATCCATTTAGATCCACTTATCAAGACGTCTGTGAATTTTGTCGTTGCTCTGGCTGATATTGAACTTTGTCTGGAACACGGAGGGCATTGGGAATATCCTTTTTGCTAATTTCTTCTGCCAACGGAACTGAATCAGGTGTTGGTGTGCTTGTTGGGAGTTGGTCGTGAGGGACCGTTCTCACGATAGACAATGATTGCGGTAACTCTGCCGAGCGGCCCTTTAGTGGACCGTAGATACAGTCGTTGAAAAATGATAAAACTGTTGGTAACCAAACGGTGACTGATATTATCTGGCCAAATGACCATGTCGCATTCACACCCCCAGTTTTCCAATGATCGGCTATGGTCTTGATGAAAGCCCATGTAGATGCTACACCGCTCAAGAAGAGGAAGAAGATGGAGAGGAAAGTCCGAAAACCTAGGCTTTGTTTGATGGCTTGTATATCGTTGCCTGTCATGGATATGCCGATATTGATTCTGGGAGCTGGAATGGGTTTGCATTGAGGTTTGTACCGTTTGAGTGTGCGTGTAATAGATGTCCACAAATACCAAACAAGAAGTAGGGTCATTGTACAAACTGAGATAACAAAAGTGAACTTTTCTAAAGCTATTGGCGAACGCTGTAGTCCGCAAATATGTATTGGAGAAAAGCCACCACAGGCTTTAGGGGACAACCTATTACGGGGAGACTGTTCCAGAGAGATTTCTTGATCTTGAGCCTGGAAGGAGACATGGACTGAAAACACCCATGCGATGAAACTTAGCGAGAATGTGAGGGCTGAAAGTTGCTCGTTCAAAGCAATAAGTGCAGTTAGTACCATGGTATTGGGTGTCATTCCGGCAGCGCTAGCTATTGCTACAGCCTTCTGATCCTGCTGCGTTAAGGCATTGGGCCCGTTTCGGAGAAAGACAATGGATGCAATATTAGTTGCAATAGCGAAGCAACATTGGGCCCGCTGGAATTCGTCCAGTGTTATCATCAAAGTCTCTATGACAGTTTGTATTCGTATGACCTTCTTGACAATTTCGGGCCGAGGACGAGAATTGTTGTTTAAAAGCACTACTCTCAGTGCGCAGATGCATATGACCAAACTGGAGAAACCAAGAATAGCAATCCCGAATTGTATGACGTACGAAGCCATCGCTCCTATACCCATGATGTCCGGATTGCTGAACTTCATTGCGTCGTTATTGCATATTTCATCTAGACAAGCATCGACTGAAGAGGCCATGAGCATAGTACCATTGACTACCAACTGTGATTTTGTGCATGATGGTGTTTTGCAGCTGTCGGAATTCTCGCAATAAGCAACAAGGCATGTTGAAAGAAATGAGGTAATGTTTGCCGAAGTACCATTATTCAAGTCCACTTCTCGAAGAAATGTTTGATTTTTGTTCCCCAGACGACCGATCCGGAAGTCTCGTGTCAAATTTGGGTAAAACGCGCAATTCCAGAAATTGAGAGGAGCATTATACAATATCCCACCGTTCGCAATGCCAGAAGAGCTGTCACCGAAAACAGCCTTCGCATCGCTACAGTTCGTGTTTTTCTTCGACAAAAAATCAGGAATGCTGTTTATAATACCGTTATTGAGCCCCTCTCGAAAACCACCTAAAGGGTCATTAGGTCGAAACCAGGCTTGTTGGGATTTCGCTGACTCGACGAAATCTGCAACCTGATAGGGATACATCGTGTTATAAAGTGTGTAGAGTTCGGAATCGGCAATCGTGTTATAAAGTGTGTAAAGTTCGGAATTGACATTGGGATTAGACGTTAGGTTATGTATCGTATTTGAAGCCCCTTAGGCTGGGCTGTGCATAGGCTAATTGAGAGGCAGACCGAATATGGCCTAAGGCTGACTCTAGATTGCGAGATGTGTGGTTGGTCGAACGAAACGAAAATTTGGCGCAGAGGGCATATTCTATCCATACGGCATAGCAATGTAATAGATTCCTGGCAGCAGAAGGCGCGAGTTGACTGGTAGAGAGACTATCGTTGGTTATGAACCAACCTTGACACGTGACTATTTCCATTCATTAAACCATACAATTTTGGGTATATGAAGAGCTTGGCACGTCAATCGCTCGCCTTTCTCCAAATCCACCTACTATTTCGAAAGTTGGGCAACTCTCAGCGAATCATAACACCATGCGCGACAATTTCCATACTCTTGAATGTAAAATCTTGATTCTGGTGTATTTTAAACGTAGCATACTGTTCGTGCTCGTTATTCCGAAACTCCGTCGCTGAAGATGCACATCACAGTCCTCTCTGGGCTGTCACTGATCTATGCTGTTATCCATTGTAAGCATATCGAGAACGCCGATGCGGGCTACAGTGAAGCAAACCACCCTGCACCCAGGTCTCTTAATCCTTGCCTAACATCTCCTGCTCCGAACCATCCCTAGGCACATAGTTGATACCCGCATTCTCCACAGCCACTAGCACATCCTCAGGCAATATGCCCTCGACCTGCGTCGCATAGACGCCAGCAACGTATCCTTCCAGCCTCTGGTACCGTGCAACCCAGCTACGCTTCGTGTCGGCAACGCTAATAAGGCCCTCGAATACCTGTGATGTACAGTCGTTTATTTGCTCGGGGTTGCCAGCAAGTTCAAGCAGCTCCTCACAGTTGGGACAACCTTGAGTCATAAACTGCTGCTGGGTGCGGACGATGGAGCAGACCATGCAGGCACGCATATTGCGCTGCTGGTTAGGCGGGATGGAGGCGCCGCCTTGAATCATAGTGTCTGGGCAGTAGCCGTTGGGGGTTGTGTTGTTGACTTGGTCAAGGACGACCGGTTGGCGTTGTTGAGAACTGGTTGTAGGTACGCGCCTGGGAGTTTGGACACGGTTTGCGATTACGTTGCCTTTGCGAGCGACTGGATGGCGCGGTGTTGAGTCTTTTTGGGTGGTAGTAGAGAAGTTGCCTTCTTCGTCTGGAAACAGAGAGTTTGCGAGCGCAACACTTTGCTCAACGGTAGCAGAATCTTGGCGAGGCTGCTCAGCCTTATGCGCTAGGTCCGGAATAGACAGTTTTGGGGGCTCGTGTGCAACTACAGGATCGACATATTCGTTGTCCGAAGTGCCAAAGCGCACCTTCTTGGGGACAGGACTGCTTCTCTTATGGAAGACGTCTTCTTTGTCGCTGAGTGGAGGGGTAAGTTCTTTGTCGTCGGCGTCGACATAGACATATTTGTCTGCCTTCTTGACTTTCGCGGTTCCTCTCCGAGGCATCTTAGCTTAGATGTGGCTAGGGACGGGCAGCACTGACTGGGATCGTTAGCTGGTTGATGCGCACAAGTGGCAGGGCGAGGCGAGGTGAGGCGAAAGCGGGACCAAAATGATGCATAGACTTTTGGATTGCGGGAGCTTGTCCTGTCACTCCTGTGCTTGTATGTGTGCGTCGACTTGTTCGTGTCCGTGTTGTAAACAAGTGAACGTGTTGCAGCAGTCACGCCTTTTTGTATACAGAGAAGCGCAATTTGTCGTCACCCGGCCGTGCCTTCCTTTCACTGCACCCACCCGTCGCACCTTCCTGAATTCATACCTTTGTGACTCCCAGGCCCCAGCTGGTAACCCGCAGCGAAAACAGATTTCACATCATGGCAAATACTCCAGAAGAGGCGATACAGCTTAAGAACAAGGGCAACGAAGCGTTCAAGAATCAAGACTGGAATGGTGCATTGGACTTTTACACCAAAGCCATTGAACTGTGGGATAAAGAGCCCTCTTTTTATACCAACCGCGCTCAGGTATGCTGTCCTTGCCCTTACTCCTACTGCTACAACCGCCCGTCAGCCTGCTTACCCTTACTACTAGGCAAATATCAAGCTTGAATCCTACGGTTATGCAGTGCAAGATGCTGACAAGGCTATCGAGCTCGATCCAAACAACGTCAAGGCATTCTACCGCCGTGCCTCTGCGAATACCGCCATACTAAAGCATCGCGAAGCTCTACGCGACTGGAAGCTTGTCATCAAGAAGGCGCCTGGCGATGCCAACGCAAAGCTGCGCATGACAGAATGCGAGAAGATCATCAAGCGAGATGCTTTCCTCAAGGCCATTGAGGTCGAAGATGCCCCTTCAGCAGCAGAAGGCCTGGACATTGAACACATGGCGGTAGATCCATCCTATGACGGGGCCAAGTTGGAAGGCAGTATGACGTTGGAGTTTATTGAGGACATGATTGAGAGATTCAAAAACGGCAAGAAACTCGCTAAGAAGTACGCTTTCCAGATAATACTGGCAGTCATGGACATAATCAAGAAGGAGCCGACGATGGTCGAGCATGACGTCGATGAAGGGCATGAGATCACCGTTTGCGGTGACACCCACGGTAGGCTAAGATCACGGTCTTTCTGAGTTGCCATTGCTAATGCTGTTTCAGGACAGTTCTTTGACCTCCTAAATATATTTAAGCTCGCCGGCAAACCTTCCGAAAAGAATTCTTTCCTCTTCAATGGCGACTTTGTCGACCGAGGGTCCTGGTCAACTGAAATCGCCTTGTTGCTATACGCTTACAAGTGGCTGTACCCTGACAAGTTCTTTCTGAACCGTGGTAACCATGAGACAGACGACATGAACAGAATGTATGGCTTTGAAGGAGAATGCAGAGCAAAGTACACGGAGCGCATGTTCAAGCTATTCTCAGAATCCTTTTCTATGCTTCCTCTTGCAACACTGATCGGCAAGAAATACTTTGTCCTCCACGGTGGTCTGTTCTCGGATGATAAGGTTACACTAGATGATGTCAGGAAGCTTGATCGCTTCAAGCAACGCCAGCCTGGACAGGCTGGCCTCATGATGGAAATGCTCTGGACCGACCCCCAAACAGCACCAGGACGAGGACCAAGCAAGCGCGGCGTTGGTCTCCAATTTGGCCCTGATGTCACGAAGCGCTTCTGTGAGAATAACGGCCTCGAGGCAATTATTCGATCACACGAAGTCCGCATGGATGGCTACGAAGTTGAGCACGACGGGCGATGTATCACCGTATTTTCTGCGCCAAACTACTGTGACAGTACGAGCAACAAGGGCGCCTTTATTAAGATTGGGCCTGAGTATAAGCTCAAGTACACCAAGTTCGACGCGGTACCTCATCCCAACATTAAACCCATGGCATACGCGTCAAATGGCTTAATGTAGAAATGCAAGTAAAACGGCAGTGCAAAATGATTCGCTTTAGATGTAGCAATGCATACTTCGGTGTTCTTGGGCGCATCAGCATCGTGTGGACTTTTGGGTTTTGCGTAGCGCTTGGGCAGGTCAAAGTATAGAAACATACAGGAACACGTGTAGTATATACCTACTCTAGGCTCATGACACCGCGACATGAGCTAGGATATCCAAATTGACTATTGGGTAATGCATAGGGTATATCAAGGGACAGTTGTGTGCCACGTTTCGTGTGGCATGTGATAAATGCGTGGCCCCTCTTGCGCGACCCCACGCGTTTCCAGGGTGTCGGCCGTCACCAAAACAATGGCAACAAGCCTAGCAATAGACGTCGATATCACCACAGCCATCACCATATGACATTGCACGCCCGGCACGTTACGTAGTCATCTCCCATTGAGCTACGCATCTGTTAAATACTCGTTTTTAGCGATGTGACGGCCCCAAGCGTCTGCGGACCCATCATGTCGCCATATCAACGCATATTTTCTACCAGCGCGGTTCTAGGTGTCTGGCGCAACCTGCGTCATAATCGCGATCAAAATGACCTGCTACTCACCTTTCAATACCAACCGGATGACGTAAAGGGGAGCTGCGGTAGACAACGCGATAAGAGCCCCGAGAATGACAATGCGAAGGAGGTCTCTGATGGGAAAACGGTAGATGCAGGTGAAAAGAGCATAGGATTTGTGGTACCATGGCGTTCGATGCAAGCGCAGAGGAGAGAGCTAAGAGAAAAGGAAAAGGAGCTTGCTGAGGCTTTGGTGGTGCTGGCCGGAGAAGTCGCATTTACTGGTACGAAAGCCAGTCCCCATATATTAGCATGAGCGACTTCGCATATCTGAGGCGTCGTGCGAATGGCTTGCTGACCACGCTACAGAGCTCGCGCCCACTCTTCAATCCTCTCTTACACAAAACCCACTTGTTCAGATCCGCCACCTGGCTGCCGGCCTCTCGCGACAAATGTCCAAGATCGAGCTTCAGATGGTAGACAATGCGCCTTTCTCCACTGGCAAGAATCTTTACACTGGCGGGGAAATCGCGCAGAAGTTTCTACCGACGATACAAACACTATTCTACCAACAGCCTGTACCGCAGCGCATGGTATACGAGCTACTCATGGAGCTCAAAGACCTCATTTACATGGGCATGGCAGGATGCGAGAAAGAGGTACTGGAATGGGAGGTCGACGGCTCCGCCATCGGCACCTTGGAAGAACTAGACGATGCCCTTGTAAAAGCAGTAACACCGATGCAACCCGACCTCGATGAAGCCCAAGGACACGAACGACTAATTGAACAAAAGCGATTACTCAAACACAAACCTTCCACCATACCTATCGGGCCCCAAACACCCACCCAATCCTTCCTTGCCACTAATCCAAAAGAGCTATTGTACGCCTTGGAATCGCTTGAAACCACCGCCCTCGCACTCACACACCTCCCTATCCCCGTCCCAGATTTTTGCGCCCATGCCACTATCACAATGCGCCGCTTAGCATCTCGCCAAACACTCGCTGATTTCTCCACTGCAAAGAAACGACGCACTCCACGCTGTGCTGAGTATGCTCGCTGCATGAAGTGGGCAGGCACGAGTTGGCGACAAGCTGGCGGGTGTAGAAGAGGGTGCAAGAATGAAGATGAGGATCCTGATAATTTACCTTCGTGGCATAGGAGTAGTCGGTGGTTTGATGAGAAAGGGAGTGGGACGTTTATGGTTAGTGGGGGTCGGGCAGGTACGAGCGAGAAAGGGGTCATGAATGTTGCTCCTTGATATACTGGGTATATTAGTGCGATATAGGGTGGCATTTTGGGCGTTTCGGTGTTGGTGAGATACCCTTTTTGGTTGTGTATTGGAAGACTTACGAGTTTTGATGATTGTTTAGAGACAAATAAAAGAGTGTTGTCTCTTGCACTTCACTATCAAGAGCACTGTTTGATATCACTTCTACTAATATGTTTTGGTTAGCCTCACAAAGCAAACCTATTCCAATGCTCTAAGACATACTTGGTCATGCCTAGTCAAACAAGCCAACTTTCTTGACTTAGACACACCTTTCGATACGTTAAATACCCGACCTTCACCATCCTTCCCAAATACATATCGAACTATCAAGCTACTTTTTTTAGTGATTGTACATTTGACGCAATGCCATACCGCCTAGAAACTACAGCACAAAACCCCATCCTCCGCAGCCACCTCTTCACACCAACCATTCTTACTGATATAGTGTGCTCACTGTGTGACCAACGCTGCTCGCATCACCATGTCTTGGTCCAAATTTCAGGAGCCAAAGAATGCCAATGCATTTTTGGTCTTTCGTGTATCGCGGAATGGCTCCTTTCCAAACATACAAGGGGAGATAGATGTCCTAATCGCAAGACAATTTTGTACAAAATAAGAGATTTACCGAGCGACGGCAACAACACTGACAACCACACAATCCTATACTCTTCAAAAGATGGCAACCAAACCGCCGACATCCGGCGCGGACGAACGAGGGAAAAAAAGGCTTTACAACGGTTTGATCGTGAAGGTGCTCCTTCGCCTGAGTCCACGGATGAGAGAAGATACGTATCTTAGCGTTGTCGACAAATTATACGTATTCCAATCCCATCTTCTACACCCTCCTGCTCAGCTGCATAAACATCTTCTCTCCCAAATACGGCTATCGGTGGCTTTGTCTAAGGCTATTAGTCTAGAACCTGGGGCCTTCTGCCTGATTGCTTCACAGCATCACCATCTTCATCACTACCATTAGCACAGTAAGCTGGCAGAATTACTCAAATTCAACTGTGGTATTTAGTGATGAGTTAGTATCCGTACAAGGAAATGGAGGATGGGCAGTTCGAGCGGGTTGCGATGCGCACATGTAAGGTAGTGTTGAAGTATCAGTGGAACAGGTTGTGGGGCGTAGACGCTGAATTGAAGGGGTGGGTCGGTTACATGAAAGATTTGCGTTGTGAGGATGAAGGTAGGAGGTTGAATTTGGCATTGAGGATGCATGAGTAGGTAGTGGCTGCCTTTATACGATTTCCCCTATTTTCTACCTGTATTCAAAAATTAGGTAGTCTGGCTATTGATATACCCTCACGCGTGAGGTGCGGGAGCTGGTCGGTTGGTGCATAAATCTAGCGTCATTCCAGTTTATCATTCATGAATATAGTCAGTGTCTAGGTATGAGCTTGCTTAATATTGTTTTCTATAATTATAGCTGTCCATGCCAGTCGGTGTAACAAGAAGGTTACTGTAGCTGTGAACAAACACTATAATTTGAGGAGTGCTCTATTTGGCCGCGTGACGCTAACTCAAGATATGCCCAGCCTAGTTAGTATCGCATGTGCAATCCTGGGTAGCTACAAATATATACCTAGGTAGCTGTAACTCTAGAAAGTAACCTTTCTGATATCTAATAGTTAATGGAATCTTAATTTCAAGGTGAAAGGATGGGAGTATTATAATATTTATACTCTATTTCCACAACCCACTTATATATAACTTACCTACATAAGCATTTGCTACCTACTATATTATCTACCTAGGTATATCTCGGGTTAGTATCACACGGCCGAATAGAGTGCTCCTAATTTAATACCACCACCCTGGTATCGGTATCCTACTTCAAATGAAAGGAATCACCATACATGATTCAGTGGAAAAATGCACAACCTAAGAGTACAAAGCCAGTTCCGCCTTCTCTCAGGATGAAAAGCATGTTCGCCCAAGCAAAATGGCCACCAGATTACCCTTTCTCAACTAGTGAGGTCCCATTCCAATCCGATTGTCCCAAGTAATATAGAACAGCTGATCTCCAAATTGTAGACTATCCATTAATGGCGCGATGAAATTGTGAAAACGAGTCTCGAAGGGGAGATTACGCATGAAGCTTTCGGGTATGGGTTGCCCCATCCTAGATAACACATTGAATTCGGCCTTTTAGACTAGAATTTTAACTTTTAATTTGTACTAAATGTTGCCCTGAACTCAAATCTCTTACAGGAGTCAAGAAAATACTTTGTCGTATAGAACCCGACCATTGATTGGCACTTTTCTTACTCCATTTGTCAGTCTAATACGGGTGCACGAACTGGATGCCGCATTATGCCTGTACATTGCACGCCAGTCGAAAGGTTGAACCCGACACGTTTCAAGATGTTTAACGAAGTCCGCATGCGTATATAAGGTGCATTGCTCTGCCCTATAGAGACATGTTTTACAGAAGATTCCCATCTTTGCACCCTCGCTGGATATCCATGGTGAAACGATCATAGCCATTATGCGGCGGTAGAATCGCGAGAGAAGGTGGGAGGGGATTACGATGGGTTCTTGTTGTGGAATGGATTTATATAGGAGCTGGCGAACCTCAACTTTCTCGCTAGATCCTAGCAACGTTCGCATTGGACCAACCATCCGCCCGTAATATAGCTGCTCAACAAGATCGTAATCGTAAAGAGTGTGGTCTCCCACAACTCGAAAAGTATTCTGCGCTATTTTACTGACAAAAGAGCTTGGCAAAAAGCGGAAGGTTGGTAACGATGTAAGATCCTCGTCTGAGAACCCATATACTTGAGTGACTTCCTTTTTTGAGAGCGGCACTGGTCCAAAATGTGCGCAGTGAAAGGACAAGCGTAATGTTGTGGGTAGCCAAATAAACTGTGCTAATTTGGCGCATCGGTCGCAGCGTCGTTGGCGTAGCTTTTGGAACAAATTGGATAGGCTTACTAGCACCTTTATTTGCACAGCAAGCACACCTCTTATTGCCTCGGGTGCCTGCTCGACAATAATCTGAAACTTTGGCATAGTGTCCACGACATGGTGCGCAAGCCGATTCGTGTTTTGAGATCGAATAAAAGAAGTCAATGGAAGCTTTTCCAGTATCGAGAGAAGTAATTCCATTGAGAGTCTTCTGAGATGACCAAGATCAAAGGTTTTGGATGTTAAACCAATTGGGCCAAGATCAGGAGGGAGTAGAGTCTCCAGGTGGGCATCGATTAGCAGACTTGCCAACAAGCAAGTAATTCTTGGCACTTGGTTAGCGGAAAGAGCACAATATGGTCCGTGACAGGTGGCACGTCCCTACAGTAGGCACGTTCACAAACCAAGTACTTGCAAGTACTTGCTTGTTGGCAAGTCTGTCGATTAGCGGTCCTAGGTTGAGTTCGCTGTGGCTGTAAGAATAATTGGCGACAGACATTTGACTTATCGTTTTTCTCAAGTGCTGCTACAATTCCTCGCAGTCCTTTTATAGTACGAAAACGAGTTTTTCTCAAGGTGGCTCATCTTGGAAGCCATGGTTTTAGATCTAGTCCGGACCCATGACCTCCAACCCTCTACAGACACCTACCCAACCATCTCTCATGCCATCCCATATCGCCCTCATCTTGTCTTCCTCCATGCCATCTCTTTTTCTTTCCCTTCGCTCTTGTGCATCACCGGTTCCGTTTGCCATCATTTGTGTATTCTTATCCTTGTTCCTATTGGGATTAATAAGTGTTGTCGTGGTCTTTAAACCTTTCCCATCTAGCTCGCCCTTTACTTCCCATCCTCGCCTTACTGGCCCATGAACGGTTGCGGGTGTTATAAGAGTCGAGTTGAGAAGCGAGTTCCATCGCGAAAGATACATCCCTGGACCATGTGTTGTACCACGGCGAGAAGATTTCGGCTGAGAAGCAGAGGGCTGCATGATTGATGTCAAACGAGACAATGACGTCTGTTTAAGTTGATTGAGGTGCTTTTCGTGGTCGTCTAACAGCTTCTTAAGCTCATCTTGCTTCTCGTTCGGAAGAATCGAGAACATGGCATGTAGCGGTGCGCTCATATTTCCAGCGCCACCTTCGCCTCGCTCCTCCGCCGCCTTGGCATTTTCATCAACTCTGAACTCGAAAAATATCCTCTTCGCATAAGCTAGGTATTCGGCCGTCAGGTCTGGAGCGTTTTTGGTGACCTGATGACAAAATTTGTGCACAGAAGGTGCGTGCCTTCTCAAGAGATGGATGTAGTCTTCTACAGTTGGAACTTCACTGGCTTCTTGATCTGCGATACTTGCAGGTGCTAGAGGAGCTGGAGAGCTCTCACGGGAAGTTTGCTGGCTCCTATTGTTCTTCTTCTTGGGTTTGCAGACCTTGATCAAATCTGTGAGGAAGTTCTCGGCGTCTTGCACGGTTCCAGATAAATCGACAGCGTCGTGTATCGCGCGAATGACAGGGTCCATAGCTGTCACAATTTCACGAACCATCGCGGTCAAAATATCAGGTTGAAGTTTACAGGATACTTTCGTTAGCTCTTCACGATCTCGAATCGATAGATACGTGCTTAAGTACTCCATGGAAACACTGTGCTGATGTTCGCTAAGAGATTCAACATCCACTGAAGCTACTGTGGTCTCAAGGATGACGGCGATAATAGATTTCGACTCTTGTATCGACTTGTTGCGTGCGGTGTCATGTTTATCTCTTGAAGCATACACATAATTCCTGATGGCCTTGAAGACCGTTTTGTCTGGTGCGTCTCGCGACGACTCGAGTTTTCCTGCACGCTTTTGAAACTCGGAGGTATCCCACGCCAACACGGTAGATATGATCTGCTGTAGTAAGTTCATACCATCATTTGAGTTGTTTGTCAGCCCTATCCAATTTGTCATAGCTGTTACTGAGAGCTTTGCCAGCACAAGCCTGACCATGCCATTTATCATGGTTGCTGCATTCCCAACACGCAGTGTCTGCTTGATGACCATGTATGGAATAAGGCGGTGCACATTCTCGATGATTCGAACGAGGTACTGACCGTCTGGAGACATAATAAAAACGTGATGAAGAAAAGATGCAGCACTGCAGATGTCAGCTACGGCAAGTGAAGAGTTGTGTGGTGCTCACTTTAGAAGCATGTACTCGTGCCCTGCCTGTACTACGCTCGCATGGTCTTCAAGCTTTCCAGTCTCCTTGATTTTTTCGAACATGTGATCAAGTAAATCATCATATATCAGGCCGTGCATGAGGTCATCGAAGCCTTGTTGCACGTCCTCGGGCTTCTTGGTATCGTAGTCTCTCTTGTGTCCATCTTCTCGCCCTTTCGTGACTGGATATCCTCCAAGCATGCCTCTTGCAATGTACTCAGCTATACTACTTGACGCTGTGGCTAGAGCCTTGCGCGACCCAATGACGCCCTTATCATAACTTTCACTCAGCTCAGCCTCAGCAAGCTTTGCGACGAGCACGCCAACTTTGTCCTGCCAAAATTCTTGACCGAGTGGCTTGAGTGCCGGATTCGTCAAAGCAAACTTATTGAGCATATTTTGCAGTAATGGGCTGGTGGACTGTGTCCCCTCAGCCTTCTTAAAAGGATAGCCATACTGATTTATAGTGGCGGGGTATTTAAAGGCTTCGATTTCGGAATAGAGCTGGTGATGGATCAAGATATCAAACAAGGCATGCGTTTGCGCCGATGTAAGAGGTGTGGTGTTGGACGACATAATTGCAGATGTTGGAACATGGTGGGACAAGACATGGTCGCGTCTGGATCTATCTCATGGAAACGGATGCCACACATCGCGCTTGCGTCATTGTGCGTAAGTCTTGGCATAGACCTCGCCTCATCTCCATCCTGAACCCGTCGATTGTCATCTTCAAGACTCCTTCTTGGAATGCAATTCTAATATGGATATGAAATCATCACCATGTGCTACAGTTAGAACTTCTGCCAGTGCGCCATGACAATAGTCACGATAACAACAATAATGCCAAAAAAGTAGATATGAGGTCCCAGTTTTTGGCCTAAACGCCTGGAATAAAGCCACTAATAATTACGTTAGGGAGAGAAGATGTACAACTGCTGTTATCACAACCAAGGGCGATGCTGACTTGAAACGCAAGGAAGTTGTCTTTGGGGCCTGATAGAGCTGCGCCTTTATTGAACGCGTACGCGGAGTTTAGACGGTCCGGGATTGGACGAGATGACCCCTATCGTACTCGGGTCCATCAGGAATATCACCCCAATTTATGGCCCTCTTGGCGGCAGTGAGCAACTTATAGTCGATTAGTATTGACGAACGCAACTCGTTCCGATAAATAGAGTTTATGGCGATCACATATCGTAGGTTGTTGATAGCATAGAACGTAGCTTAGTGCCAGCCTTAATGGTAGTGCTACAGCCAAGCATTTCGCGTCAAGGATATCAGTCACCGGAGACGAGTGTATGATCTACAAGTAACCATCAATGTGTGGGTCAACGATGCTTTTTACCAGACACCAAATCAAGCCTTAGCCTTTACCCATACGGTTTAGTTGCCGGTTTGGCGATATCATTAGCGCCCCCGGTGGACGGATATAGCACACCACAGAGATGTACAATGCACGTTTTATCGTTCCGATACATGAATATTT
Source organism: Phaeosphaeriaceae sp. PMI808 (assembly GCA_021365335.1). Taxonomy (NCBI): domain Eukaryota; kingdom Fungi; phylum Ascomycota; class Dothideomycetes; order Pleosporales; family Phaeosphaeriaceae; species Phaeosphaeriaceae sp. PMI808. Next base: position 264,689 of record JAJTIZ010000054.1, read on the forward strand.
TTTGAATCGAATATAATCACTATACTAGTTGTAAAATAATCATCATATTTATTATTTACGTGTTGATGTTCAATTATTTCGCACTACAAAATTGAGAAGGCGCAAATGTACTCAGCCTCAGCCTCATCCGCAATTTGCCCCGCTTCGATAGTCAATCACGTGCCCATGAGCTGGTTGCGAGGCCGCCAATCAGTGGCATCGCAGCAGCATGATGCGACAGTTCTATTGGCAGAATTTAGTACGCGACCATATCGCAATTTAATTCTCCTTGTTACATGGCAGCCATCAATACGAGATCATTCGTGTCAATCTTGAGTGCCGCACCAACACATGAAACCATGCTCACGAAAACCTCATCCTCATTCGCTAGGGACAAGGCTCCGCCTCGTTGCATTACCAGTCCTCAATGCGGGTCCCTCTCTAGTATTGACTGTCCGTTTACCTAGGTAGCTGTCTTTATTTAACCTCGTCTTGCCGCAGCCGGGTTCAAATACTCCATGTGGTGTACTGGTAAGACTGCGACATTCTTACTTCTTGGGCACGCGTTCCTTTCCTTCTCGATTTTTTTATCGTCACTCCGACTGGTTCTGACACCGCAATGAATTTGCTTTGGAGGCAGATATGGGCGCTGACACGTAAAAATTTACTGCTCCTTTGTATACGAAGACCTTTCTCCACATTCGTTCGCGCGTTCGCCTTTCCCCTTGTCATCGTTCTTATCATAGGATACAGCAAGAATTTCTTTTCATCACCGCAACACTGGGGCGTGTCCTCCGCTCATAATGTAAGTTCACAAATTGTCTCGAGAGATTCGAGACCTTGAAGTTGCGCGTGTTGATCAAGCAAAGATACGGTCGTTTAAGGAAGGTCTCGCAGCTAGCGGAGGTCGAAATATTGTAGGCTTCATCGATAATGGAATGACCAGCGGAGACGTCGCTTCAGTGATTGACTCGCTCTCACAACAAGTCCGAGATGCAGGAAGGATAGCGAAACACTACAACGACAGCTGGGCGTTGGCGCAAGATTGCCGCAACGACGAAAAGGGTGTCTCACCCTGCTTTGGTGCTGTCATCTTCTACTCCAGCCCCAGTCAAGGATCCAATGCGTCTTCTCAAGGAGTGTGGAACTATACCATCCGAGGACAAGGGGCCGTCTGGGCTAGTACTGCTGATATCACTAGCAATAAGAATGGGCCTGAGGTTGATCTTCTACCATTCCAACGCGCTTTAGAAGGGGAGTTTATCAAACTTTCGGGGCCAAATGCTGCTTCCAAGATCCCACAGGAGATGGAAGTCATTCTTTATACCGAGCAGGATCAAACAGCGCTCGATCAGTCAAGAACGTCAAACTATCTGATGTATTGCATCTTTGCTTTTGGACCAGTCTTCGCTTTTGCAATGATGGAGCTTGTCTACCATATGACATCTTTTATCGCTCACGAAAGGGAACTAGGCATGGCTGGCCTGGTAGACACTATGATTTCGGGTGACTCCAAAGTGCGTGGTCGCCTGGTACGACAAATCTCCTCCTGGATATCTTTCGCTCTGGTATACTTTCCAGGCTGGCTCTCGATCGGTCTGGTCATATCGCTTGTGTGTTTTCCAAATACATCACGCAACCTTCCTGTTGGCTTTGTGGTCCTTTCTGGTCTTTCCCTGACCTCATTTTCACTGTTTGGGGCGTCTTTCTTTCGCAAGGCACAGCTCAGTGGCTCAATCATGACTGTCATCACTGTCATCGGTGCGATCCTACCGGTCGTGCTATTCGATCAAACTAGGTCTATATGCGCCATTCTCAGCATCATTTTTCCCTTGGCAAATTTTACATATTATGTCACTGGTCATGCAACGTTCGAACAGCAGAACAAGCAAGCCTCAATGTCGGAGTCGGCATATAAACCTGGAGAGACATTTGGTAGTTTTCGTATGCCACTTTACTTCCACTGGACTATGGTCGCTGTCCATCTTTTATTGTTTCCTCTTTTGGCATTCGCAGTTGAGCACATGATGCATTCAACTGCATCTCAGCATAGAAAGTTCGAAAGTCCAAAAACCCCTCATGACCCTACGGTCACTCTCTCTGGTTTTAGTAAGACGTAAGTCATTATTTTCCGTTTGCCAGTTCAGCCATATTCAGGCACTAAATTTGTTTAGCTATCGCCCTGGTTTATTTTCCAGGTTGTTTAGACGTAGGCAAGATGTACAAGCGGTTAAAGACATCAATCTTCAGGCTTATTCGGGTCAGATTTTGTGTCTACTTGGCCCGAATGGTAGCGGCAAAAGTACGACACTGAATTGCATTGCTGGGGATCAAAAGACATCATCGGGTAGCATCACCATCGATCCGACAGGCGGACTTGGCTATGCTCCCCAACACAATGTTATCTGGTGAGTTGCGGTATATAACTAGGCTATAGTTGTCTAATATGATTCCAGGCCAGATCTCACAGTCGAAGAACATATTCGAATCTTTAGCGACCTAAAATGCCTCTCGACAGTCAACAAAGAGGTTGTGAATGAGCTTGCCCAAGGTGTGGATCTCCTTAAAAAGCTAAAAAAGAAGGCGAAAACCCTCTCTGGAGGCCAGAAGCGAAAGCTTCAAATCGCTATAATGTTTGCTGGTAAGTAATGCTCCACCAAGGTCACCTAAGGCCAATACTGACAAAGGGAATTGTTCAGGTGGCAGTGCTGTTTGCTGCGTGGATGAGGTGTCTACTGGTCTTGACCCTATCTCTCGTCGACGAATCTGGGAAATTCTTCTGGCTGAACGCGGTCGACGAACAATTATCTTGACGACCCACTACCTCGATGAAGCCGACTTCTTGGCCGATGACATCGCTATCATGTATAAAGGCTCTATTCGTGCATCAGGTACTTCTGCTTCGCTCAAGCACAGCTATGGGAACGGATATACGATCAAGCTGCCGCAACATTCAAACGTCGATCCCCAGATCTCAGGACTTGTACAAAGAGAACAGTCCCGTCATCAAACCGTCTACCGTGTTAGAACAGCCGCCCTTGTCGCTGAGCTTGTAGAAGAGCTCGAGAAGCACGATATTCGCGACTATCAGATCTCTGGGCCAACCATGGAAGAGCTGTTCATCAAGGTCACTGGTGAGAAGATACAACCTGTCGAGGAAACTTCTGACAATGAGAAGTCTGCTAAACCAAAGGCTTCGCAGGTGTCAATAAACGTTATTGAGGATAATTACGAGCTAACAGACGGCAAACCGATCTCCATTTACAAACAGTGGTGGATCTTGTTGGGCAAGCGCGTCCAAATCCTGAAGCGCCGCTGGGTCCCTTACTTCATCGCTGTAGCTTTCGCCATTGCAGGTGCAGGGGTTGCACCACTTTTAATCAAATCTGTTACCCAACCAATGAAGTGTCCTCAGCCTGCCGACCTCATCTACGATTACTCGTATCGCAATGACTTCGGTACCGCATATTCTGCGAACTACGCTAGATTCACCACATCAGATCTAGCGCGAAAAAAATACGTCTTCGGTCCGGCGAGCAAATTGACTGATGAGCAACTAGATCTGGTAGCTAGCGTTTATGGCACCAATTATACGCGCAGCTACACAAGCACCTATATAGCTGGATACAATAATGGCAGTGAGATCCGAGATCAAATGCTACTAGTCAATACGTACGATGAGTTCAGAGAGACTATTCGTAACAACTGGAAAGCTTTGGCCGAGGGATATACAGAAGATATTAGGGATTATTCGCCATTTACCACAATCGATGGCGGCATCTGGATGGGTGACGAAAAGACTAGACCGACTTTGTTGGTCAACGCCCGCCGTGTCGACTCTTCAAACCAAATACTGAACATCTACAATATCATGGCAAATCGAGTCCCCATTGCCGCCTCATACTATCCCTTCGCACGGACAACGATACCGTCGCTTATCGATATAAAACCATTGATGTTCATTATATACTATGGTTTAATCATGTCCTGGTAAGAAAATACTCTTATGCAATTATTATGTAACTCACCTAGCACAGTTATCCGGTTTTCTTCGCCCTATATCCTACAAATGAGCGCATCTCGAATGTGCGCTCTATGCAATACTCGAACGGCATTCGACCCACTCCGCTTTGGCTATCGCACTTGTCCTTCGACTGCATTTTCATTCTTATCATCAGTGTTGCCGCCTCAGCTCTGTTATCCATCTCAACCCCGATATGGCACGGACTTGGCCTTGTTTTCCTAATCTTCGTTTTGTATGGAATCGTCAGCGCGTTTCTAAGCTACATCATCTCTATGTTCGCAAGGACAGCAGTGACTGCCTGGTTTATAATGGCCTTGGTTCAAGTAGTGTTCTATTTTGCATACTTTGGTGGCATCATTGGAGTGCAGTCGACAACTTCTTATGCAAAATTAGAAAGCATCATGAACGCCTTGTTCTTCGGCCTTGGTATTGTCTCACCTGTCGTCAGTCTAGAGAGAACTCTCTTTATCGGGCTTCAGCAAATAGGTATGATGTGCAACGGCCACAGCTCAGGGTCCATTTATCTCTATGGTGGCCCCATCCTGTATCTTGTTCTGCAGGCCATCTTCTTATTTGCACTACTACTTTGGTGGGACAGTGGCTTCATCATTCCATCCACGCGCTCTCACAAACCAAGAACAAGCGACGCAGAAGCCACAGATACATCAACCGACCTTGTCGCCGAACGCGAACGCATGCACTCATCTACCACGGATCTTCGCATCTCGTCCGTCACCAAATCCTTTGGCAAAAATCTTGCCGTAGATAATGTAACTTTCGGCGTCCAGCAATCGGAAATATTCGCATTACTCGGCCCCAATGGCGCGGGAAAATCGACTATTATATCTATGATACGAGGAGATCTCAAACCTTCGACCTCTGTGTCCGAGATCAACATAGCGGGGCACTCAATTCTAACGCACACAGTAGCAGCACGATCAAACCTCGGCGTATGTCCACAATTCGACTCCGCTGACGTTCTCACCGTACGTGAAACACTCTGCTTTTTTGCTAAAACACGAGGCGTGCGCGACATCGACCACAATGTCTCCACAGTAATCACTGCCTGTGGTCTTTCAGATTGGGAAACGCAACTTGCACAAAAGCTCTCTGGTGGCACGAAGCGCAAACTCAGTCTCGCTGTCGCTCTGGTCGGAAATCCACATGTCCTCGTGCTCGACGAGCCTAGTTCCGCGCTCGACGCGAATGCAAAGCGAACATTATGGCGATGCCTACAAACCGTTGCCAGAGGAAGAGCGGTTGTACTTACTACTCATAGTATGGAGGAAGCAGATGCGCTTGCTGATCGTATTGGTATTGTGAGCTCAAGAATGCTCGCTCTGGGTGAGCGGGAAGACTTGAAGCGTCGCGCTGGTACCCAGTTCCATGTCCATCTTGTGTCAGCATCTGCACCGCGAACCACGGCCGAGGAACTAAATACTATGCGATCATGGATCGAAGACACGTTTCCAGGCGCTAAGATTAGTCGAGAAACACAGGGCGGGCAGATACGATTCGAAGTTCCGGCTGATGGGCAGGATATCTCAGGGATGATCAAATTGTTGGAAGAGGTAAAGGAGGATTTAGGTGTTGAGTATTATACCGTGGGAAAGGCAACCTTGGATGAAGTGTTTGAGAGTATTGTAAAGAGGTATGGAGATGAGGACGTTGTTGAGAGGTTCCAGTAAAGTCGTTCCCGATACAAATCGTGGACACTTTATGCCTCCTCATGTGTTTTTACCGGATCAAACCAAGTCATGGTTTATAATTTGTGCTTCTCTGTCAGACCAACTAGAATAGATAACTTCTACATATTTCACACCTCATAGTTGAAACTATCAAACCAGGCTTAGAAGATGCATTGAACGCTACAGACATCGAGATTACTCTAGTGAAATCAACACTGCACATCATAAAAAAGGCAGTATACGTGTTCACGCCTAATGCACTCTTTAGAACATATATTTGTACTGTGTCTCGTCAAAAGTCTGGAATCCCAGAGCACGAGCCTACCCCAACAGCACTAATCCGGAGTAGCATATTTAAGATGAGCGTCTTCATGAGCTTTCCTGACCATCTACTTCACCACTGACTACTTCTTCTTTGTCTTGGGGTAATGGTCGCCGATCTGAAATACGTGAACGGTGCGTGTCTCCTCATGGATTGTAAAGGCAACCCGATGTTCCTGACTCAACCGAATAGTATACTCGTCCATCTTAAGGCCATTCGCATAAGTCCTCTTCAGGCCCAGCCCTTCATAGTGAACGTCGCCCATCTTCTTCGCAGCACTGGCAGGGCTCAACCGCTGTCCCCTAACCAAGTTCTGGAAGTCGCTGTACTTGTGCCAGTACAGATGAGTCGCGGGATCATGCTTATTTATCCTGATTTTAGTGTCTTTGCCGGTGACCCATTGCCAAGGGTCTCTACCGCGAATCTCATTCACCATTCGTTGGAGCATTGCACGATTATCTATATCACCAGCGGCCCTCGCGCTGCCTTTGCCCTCGTAACTTCTAAGTGCCTTTTCAAGCTTCTCGAATGAGAGTAATTGAGGGTCATGAGCTCCTGCCATGCGGAGTTTCGCGCCGCCTTCGAGAAGCTGATCGATCCCTCTCCCCAGTCTCCGTGCTCCGGCTTCAGAGCCACCCCAGCGCCCCTCGCGACCACCTCGCCCACTACGCCACCAATGGCCCCGTAGAGCGCATCTGTGCCGATGCTCTCCCAGGTGGGAGTCTTCCCGGTGGCTAGATCATACGCGGCGCCTGTGGCCACGTCCGACACGACGCCGGCGGCGACGCTGGCTCCAATGGCAATGGCGAGACCCGCGCCGCCGGTGAGCACAGCGACCAATATCCCAACGCCCAAGCCGACGCCAGCAACGACGAGGTCCCGGAAGGGGATCTCAAAACCGAATATGCTAAAATGCGTCGATCCGGTTGAGTAGGCGTAGCCGTTGATCTCCCCGGATGCGAAGGGAGCCAATATGTCGGGACTGTGGAATCGCATCAGGACGGGGTTGTAGACCCGATAGCCATTGCCCAGATGATACCATCCTGTCACCGGACCTCTCCATTCACCGTTGTATCCTATTGAGGCGAAGTTGCCCTCCGACCCGCTGACGTGACCGTGTGGCGTATATTGCTGATGATTGACGAGCGTGGGCTCGTTAGAATCGAGATGAGCCAGAACAGAGCCATGCCCATCCGATGACCAGATTTGGTATGTCTGCTTTGCGTCTCCCTTTACTGAAGTGGTTTGTCCCCAGTACGCAGTTCCGTCTGATAAATAACTGACCTGCGAGTCGCCGGCCGTGATGGCGATGAGATTCCCATCCTGGTAGGAGAAATACACGTCTGGTTTCTCAGGTATCGTTTGGCAAACCAGCCTGCCATCAGCATCATACTGATATTGGCTCAATATCGTCTGATTAACTGAGTCCTTTACAGTGCGCAGACGGTTCATGCTATCATATTCCATGAGATGACCTTGGCCGTCGTTAATCAAGCAGCCGTTTGCATCGTAGCCAATGTCTAGGCTGTCGGGGTAATTTTTATGTGCGTTGGTCACCCTGATTACCTGTGTCGGGTCTTGGGAACTATACGTATAGGTGGCAATATTCGTGCTTTCGTCCTGAAACACGCTCGAGACCTTGGTGATGCAATTATACTTATCAAATGTGAACTGCTGGCTCTTAAGGACGTGGGCGCCCTCCTCGGCTGGCAACCATTTCTCGCTGCCGTGACACTGGTAGTCGACTAGGCGGTTGAGATCGTCGTATTGGAAGCTCTCGCCTCGCAGAAGTTTGCCTTCGCTATCTGTTTGGTTGCGTCCTTCGACAAGGCCTACGGTATTATACGTCTGTGTCGCCTTGTAAAGCAGCTTGTTGTCTGCCTTGGAGACGGCCCGTTCGATTTCACGACCAAAATCGTCGAAGCTCAGTCGAGTTGTTAGACACAGATTGTCATCATCGTCATCCTTGACGCAAGTCTCCGATAGGCGGTCGGCCTCGTCGTAGGCGAATATCACTTTGACTTTCCCTTGTGTTAGTTGTTGAGGCCTGCCAAAACCGTCGTACTGGATTACGCGTGTTTGTCCATGAACGTCTGTATATACTTGGATCCTGCCGGACATGGAATAGACGAACTCCGAGTTCTCAAGGCTGCTCGTGTCTTTCTCAGTTTTGCGCCGGAAGCTCTCTGCTGTTATCAGCCCTGCTGACGAGTACCTCAGATCCCGAGTCATGTAGTCATTCTTTCGCTGTGTCGTGTCACCGGTCTGAGGGTCGTAATCATAACTGCACTTATAATCGGGGGTTGATAGGCTTGTCAGAGCATCGTCCATTACGCCCTGGTACCCAAGCTCCTGGGTAACCTCTTTGGGCGTTGTGACTTCTGCCGGGGACGGATCACAACCTTGGTAGGACTGATCCGTAGTGCGGCCACCGACGGTGATCTTTTGAATTCGGCCCAATCCATCGAATGACTGCTTGGCGGTGGCATCATATCCCTTGATATTCATAGATGTAGGGATTGCAGCAGCGCTATGATCCGCGTATTGCGTATGCACCACGTTATGTTGTCCTGGTGGAATGGTTTGAGTTATGCGGTCAAACCAGTCATAGCGAAACTCTGAAGTATAATTCAGAGGGTTCCTCCGCTGGATTACACGGCCGAGGCCATCATAGGCCCATTTCGCCTTGCTGTACAGGCTGCTGTTTCTATAGAGCATTTCCTTGCTATCTACGCGCTTCTTACCCCAGAAAATCAAAGACGGCCTTGACAGCCCAAGCCCAAGAGGACTTTCCCCATGGAGGAGCCCTCCTCTCAACATTGAAATCAAGGTTACTATTTCTCCCTACCGGCTGCTTGTGGGTAGCCCTGATCCATCGCCCTTCCCTTTCGTCGCAAAAGATCCTAACGTCAATTTTGTCTCTCCCCCATCCTTCCATTTATGCCCAGCTCCAATCTCCAAATCGAGATGCGTGACCCGGCACAGACAATAGGGGTCGGGGTTCAACGGATCACAATGGCACCTAACTGGCCGACACGCGGCGTTGATGAAGTTCTGGGAAGAATGGATGCTGGTGAGATCTACGCCGTCACCGCTCACGCGAATTTTAGCTTTCCGGTCCTTCAAGCTAGGCGATTGGTAATTGATGTAGCTCCGAGGCTTGTGGAATGCGTCCGGTCCGAGCATAATGTTTGAGGAGACTATTATGTCACCTATATCCTTTTTCCAGATTACCGAAGGCGTTATTTCGATCCCATCAGTAGTCTTGAAACTATTCGATTCCAAGGTATCCTTCATGAAGGATTGGCTCCTCCGTGGATTAATACTACAGCCGTAGTAATTAGGTTTCAATGTCTCCCACCAATCGTTCTGTGACCCAGCGATAGGGTCACCCAGTATTAGGGTAGATTTCAAGCTTGGGGTGAGTTTGGCGCTGATTGGTGGAGATTTATAGCTGGGTAGGTCGGCTATTGACGTGGCGGGAGTAGCCGCAGAGGTGTCTAACAACCGAAACGATGTATGTTGGTTGAAAATATTTCGAGTGTTAGGGTTTGCTGAGAAGTAGTTAGGCAACATAATGTTCATCTGCCAAGGTTCGTCGACATACCTGAGCGCATGGGGGACAGGGCATAACGCAGTGGAATATCATAGGAGGCGCCCAAAGAGTTTTCTGTAATCAAACCCCCGAGGCCATAGTCGTTCCGCCTTTGAAAGGGGAATCCAAAGCCGCCATCTCCGTACCCACCAGGGCCCGAAAACCCGAACCCACTATCTCCAAATGATGACGATGACGAGTACATGATGAGAACCACCCGAAGATGTCCCCAGCCTTTCTCCAGAAACAAATGTTCACTAGAAATGAGAAGATGCGATGGATGTTTAAAGAAGAAATGAACCAAAAGGGGGGAGTTAGAACAAGAGAGGATATATCTATTCTCTGCACACTCATCTCATGGTAGAAGTCGGTCACCAGATTACCCCTCACGGAAGGACGTTTGAAGGACGTTCAGGGCAACAAATCAACTGTTGCCAGCATAGTAATAAGCTGCATACAAGATGTAGATAACTAACCAACCAGCACCTGTCACGTTTATTGGCGGGTGCATACATTAAGCGATACTCTTGGGACATACTGAATGAAAAAGAGGGTCCTTGTACCGGCCCTCATGCATGCTGGGATTTTTGAATTCCTATTTATGCCCTTACGATGTCCAGCATGATACCTGTAACCCGAATTCTATGCTGGTGGTTTTGCGTTAGTTCACGTACAGCATCGCCACCACTAGCAGGGAGGAGAGCCGCTCGCTCCGGTCGTAGCAAGGCTTTAGTTATCACTGTAGCTGATAAATGTGGTCTTCGCGCGGCATGAACACGCCATATTAAGCTAAGGCTAATAAGCTGATTGTGCACGGCACTGTAAATGACTATCTATCTGGCTTTAAAATATTCATACCATCTGCTACCACATCTTCGCTACTGGGATTGCCCACGGATCAGACGCATCCTGCACGTCTCTATCCTGTCCATTCTTGTACTGTACAGTCTACTTGATTGAGTGTCGTTGTAGCTTAAGGACTTTGCTTATACGTACCTTCTTAGCCCCTGCATCCTCCTCGGTCGCAGTATTCCTGCGCTTCCGACCGCGTTCAACCTTATTCGTGTTGCCTTCCACTGCCTCTGGTATCGCCGGGTTCTTACGCTTTCGACCACGTTTTCCCTTGCCTTTAGCTTCCTTCGCAGCGTCTTACTCAGCACGCTTTACTTGGGCTTCTTCTAGCTCCGCATAACTCATGACCCTCGCCGACCCCTTCGTTCCTAGTACTACCGGTTTAGTGGATCTTCGCACCTTGGCTTCGTCGTTGACTGCCAACAGGAGACGAATGTGGTTCTGCTGGAGAACAGTCTTAGGAAAGGATAATTGAGCGGCTTTGGCGAATTTCTCTAAGTGCCTCCACAAGCATTTTCTGCTCACATCTTCAAGGGCATGAGCATATCGTTTGATGATCCAATTCTGCAGTAATATAAGACCTTCTGCTGATACTGGTGTAACTAGCTATTGCTGAAGTGCGTCTTGCGGATTGGCTTGAGGGATAGTCAGTTCAGCAGGTGTTGGCATAGTTCTGATTACTCTGCCGTGCGCAATCGGAAGATGTGCCTGAGCAGAACAATTGATAGGGTTTTAAAATCATAAAAGAGAGCATTTGAAGGTCGACACACATCAGATGAAAATGCACAAAAAGCTAGCTTTGAAAATGTTGTAGACCTGGCCAGTCATAAAATTGAAGATAAAAGTAAGCGAGTGGTGAGAAGGTAGACGCTAAAAAATGCGAAGAAGATCCATATACACAACAACTCTAACTCCCATCTATGCGTGGTTCCGATACCACTTCCGTGGCTCCTGTACAAATGCTCATATCATATCTCTTGTAGTCGCTATTTATTTGCAGACAATGACACCGTTGGCCAAGCTGACAGCAGTGAATCTGGCATCAGCGGCCCCAGATTTGATGGTAGCAACCTTTTGCTGGGCATTCGCATCCTTGAAGATGTTGCCTGAGCCATAGTAAGTACATTTGTCATACACGTCCAATCTCGGTATTGGGAGGAAAGTGAACACTTACAGCTACCAGAACCGCTAACAATCAAGGCGCGGTTGGCTCGGCTATTGTTGGGCAAGCCACGAAAGTTTGCCTTGATGGAGATCTTCTGGCCGTTGGCGGGAATGCTGGCTTGTGTGGCAGTGTCGGTGGCATCATCAGAGAGTTGGACACGGAGTGTCTTAGTCTGTTAGGGTACGAATTAGTGATGCTACAATTGATGAAAAGCCAATGTGGAGGATGGAGGGGTACACACCTGGCGAGCTTCAACCTCGACAGCGGAAGAGTCGACTGCGACCGGAGCGGCTGCTGGAGCAGCGGCGACGAAGGCAGCGAAGATGGAAGCGATGATGATTGAGGCACGCATTTTGATTGTTGATGATGATTGGACCGGGAGGTTCAAGAGATGAAAAATTCGGGAGTTGGAAAGTTGGACTGTTGGTGTTTGAGGTTGTTGTTTGTGGTGGTGATGATGAGTCTTCGAGAGCGATCTTTCCTAGCCTTTATACAACTCTTTCGCCTTTCCTTCTCTTTCTCAATGTCATCCAAATTCTTTCTTTAGGAACATCCAATATACAGCTCAGCCTTTTCATCATCACACGACCTATCTGTTAGCGCATTGGTCTGCCTAGTGTACAAATTTGTAGGTGTCTCATCGGAGCAAGACCTTTCTGGTTGACAGCTACACGTATCTGCAAAGGCTGACGGTGACAAGAATACAACCCAACCAATCCAGAGCAAGCAGGAGACGCGCATGTGGCGTAAAGTCTATGTTTGGGGCAAAGCCCCCGCTGATGTCAGATCTGAAGTCGGTAAGGCTGAGTGTTGCGGGGGCAAATAAGGCCGTGCCTCTTAGTAGGCGGAATACCCGGGTGTTTACTGTGTAAGCGCGCAGCCTAGCCAAAACACTGCGTTTATGATTATATTTTTTCTACCAAGACGTCTTGACTAACTATGATTGATGTAGCGTCGGTTGAGCCTCGGCCAGAGTGGCTTACCTAACCGAGAGCAATCCTATGATTAATTGTGATTGGCTGGATAATTTGAGGAGGTATTTTAGGGCTTATTCCCTGGGATGTACATAGTACAAGGTGGAGAAAATAGCCCGTAGCGATGTCTTACTGATGCAGTGAGAAGAATAGAGCTGACTGTATGAACTGGCTTGAAGAATTTGAGATGTGTACGAAACGTTGTACTAGGTCAGTGAACAGGTGGCGCAGGCGTGGGCCTTGAAACATTGAGTTGTTGTCACAAGGCGTAGTCGCGGTTAACACCTTTCCGAGTGAAACAATTTCAGACAAACCAGCCAAGAATATCTGACAAAGAAGGTCATATGATCATATTCAATTAGATCGGTAATACTTATTACAGCTCTGGTGTTACATTCCCTCTTTCGTTATGCCAACCGGCAACCAGGTTTATGGATTTGATAATCACTCGTTTATTTCTTGTTTAGAATGTTGTGGGCGCCATCTTGCACTCGCTTGGCTGCGCCCTCGACGGATTCGCGATCAAGGCCGAAGTGTCCACCATATTGATCCTGCAGACATGTTAAAAACTGCAGGTGGTCCCTCAGCCAATATTGAAGCATACCTGTTCCGCACCCGATCCGTTACCGCCGGCCAGAAGCCCAGCCCTTTGTTGGCCATCGAAGCCTAGACCGAAGCTTGAAGAAGTCTTTGCGCTGCCGCTGGCTTTGTCTATGAGGCTCTGGGTGGCCTGTTGAACGCTGTGTGCATCGGTCCCATGTGCGGCGGGACTAAAATGGGTCTGATATTTATCCTGCTCTGCGCCTTCGCCCTTTGTAAGCGCGGCTTCCTTCACTTTATCCACACCTTGATTGATGCTTTGCCCAATATCGGATGTACTTGTGGAAAAATGGGAGCCATATCGGTCTTGCTCGGCGCCAGAGCCATATTGCTTTGTGATGTCAGGATTGACGGGATTTTGTGCCATGGCGCTCTTCTCAGTGCTGTTGCTGAATAAACCCATGATGTATTGTGTATAACTGAATGCTGCTAGGATCAATTAAAATTTTTGTGAGTTGGAAGATTGTTTGTGTTGGTGCAAACGTCATAAAGAAGCAGTTTTAACTAGCATGGCTATGACGTAACAGTGGCGATATTCCTCTTGCGTTCCTGTGAACGGCGCTTGTTCGTCATGTGAACATCATCAAAAGTTTATACCTCGTCGCAAGCCAGGTTCACGTCAAATACTAACAGTTTAATCCGAACAGTTTGTGAATAACGTCTATCCCTTCGTTGTGGGACACGCCCCGATATGGGACACTTTTGCGGTTTCGATCTGGATAAATCATGCAGCTACGGGTTACCAAAAACTCGCGGGTAGTGTTTTGGTCTCTTACTACTTCTCTACGCCTATGCAAGCCTGGAATGAAATTGGCGCGATGTTGTTGGTGCTATCGATCACAGTTTCAAATGTCGACCCCTGTTATATCACTCGCCAAGCCTCAATAGCGGCGTAGATGGAGGCCTACGCTGCCTCTATAGTAGCGATAGCTGCGGCGTGCCGAGCTGACGTCATCACGTGACTGTACTGGAGTGAGAGAGTTGTACTGCTGCCCTAGGGGTGGCTTCCCAGGTGACATATTACAATCGGGATAAAAAGTCTGGCTATCCCTTAATCCGCTGGAGTTTGGCCTCGCGTAACTAGCCAATCGGTGGCATCGCGGTGACATGGTGCGGCATTCTCCGGACATAATTTGTATGAGTGGGGCTACCAAAATAGGCATAATACTATGCATTGAGAGGTAGTTATATGTACTGAGATTGCTTGTTAACCTCTTTCAAGTGCTCTAACCAGCACGAACCTTCGCATATGGGTATTTGGCAGTAAAAACAGCCTAATTTGGTTCTCCGCAGTCTCCCTTTTTGAACTGAGTTACTACTAATCTCACCTAAAACCGTACGTGAGCCTGGATTATATCGTCTACTAGTAGCAGCGCAATAAGAGCAGGTTTTACGCGCTCCTAGCTCAGCCTGCTCATGGAGGCCACCAAGTCTAATGTTTGTATGTAGGGCCCTCCTACGTGAGGACTGCCCACACTCTCTACGAAGCGTTTTTGAGAAAGTTGAGAGTTGGACAACTAGACCTAGTAACCACTTCCTATGAGCTCCTTGATCTGTCTGCAGTTTTGGTGATGATAGCTTATAGCTATTGACGAGTGTAATATCAATTAAGAGTGATAAGAGAGGCTTCCAAGTCTTGCGATGAGGGCGTAAAATTGGGTAGTAACTGCGGAGTTGATCAAACTGATCTACGCCACCCATAAAGTGATTATAGTGATCAATGAGTGAAGGTATATTGAGTGGCAAGCGCACGTGACGCCCAAATAGAGCTCTCGTTTGGGACGCGCCAGTCCGAGTAGCACCTGGGCGGCGTCTCTCTCTAGTAACAGTTTCCTCCAAATTGCCGACAGTTGTAGCGAATAAAACGACATTGTTGTCTCTCCATGCAAACATGCCAACTCTCTGAGATAGAGAGGTAGCGTAGCGTATAGTTCCCCATTTGAGTGTATCGCGCCAAGCCTTACAAGTTACTAACTCAGCTGAGAAATGCTCATCTAGGAGTTGTACTGGCGAGAAAACTTGGGGTAGCTCATCATCGGGTTCGGCGGTGAACTGAGAGGCAGGCGGTGTAGGTAGTAGCGGCTGAGAGGTCTGTGAGATCCCTATTCCGTTGTTTTTATTAGTATTTGCCTCTATAACTTCACGCGGCGTAGAGCCAGTTCGAACAGTACCAGCAGCTCCAACTCCATCTCGCCGAAGGCGTTCAAGTAGTTTGACAGTTGTAAACAGGTTATCAAGCCAGATCACGTGTTTCCCTCTTGGCAGCAGCCGTTCACCTTCACTCTCATCAAGTACGAGATCAGCTACAACAGCGTGGGTAGAGGAGAAGCCCTCAGTTCTCCAGCAGGGTCTAATTTTGTATGGCCCATCACTAGGTTTTGAACCCTTTGTATGGAAGCGCCAGTTTAGGCAGTACCCAGAGTCTCCTAAAAACCATGTTTTGTATCCAGTACTAGCAGCTTTGCAAGCAATAGTAGTTGTCTCCTTGGCGCGGCCATAGAGGCGCTGCATACTCTCATCTACTGCCAAATTAAGCCCTGGGCGCCAGTAACGTTGGCTCGCGCGCCTGATGTGCTCAGACAGATCATATACGCGCTCAAAAGTTGACGTAAAAGGCGCTGAGTTCGAGTCGCGCGGTGGGCAGACGTATATATATCGATCAATCTGCTCAAAACGGAGCCTACTCATGGTATCTCGAACGTGGTGAGTTACGCCGAAAAAAGCGTCGTTACGCCAGTAATCTGAAACCCTCGCCTCATGGTGAATACCCATGTGGATTACTATAGAGAGATAGGCGTAGATGTCACTAGGAGTGACTGGGTGCCATGGGCGAGAGATCTCGTTGCGATTGCTACTTTTCATGCGGTTGATAGTAGCGTTTTTGTTCGTATATACAACGATTTTTTCAATCAGCTCATCAGTCCAAAACAGCCTGAATAGCTCCAGCGGCACCTCTTTACTCACGTGATCTGGCAGGTTTGGCACGCCTCGTATATGCTCATTTTCGACGTGTAGTGGCTCCCATGTTGGCGCTAGAGCTTCTGGCGGCATTGGAGGCTTATTCCTGCCTCTGCGAGCCTGGGTATTATCCTTTGGGACTAGATCATCGTCGATGCGACCGCGCGGCGTCATTTAGGTGTATTTTGGAGCGTTTTGAGAGCGTTTTGAGAGTAGTGTGATGCAATAAAGCGAGTAATAGATGGGTAAGTAGCATGGGTGAGGCTATAGCCTTGGCACTGGCTCGTGCGTCAAACAGGGGTATATATTGGCTAGTTACGCGAGGCCAAACTCCAGCGGATTAAGGGATACCCCGCACGTGCCACCCCACAACTTCATGAACACCAAAGAGCTACCTATTTTTTAACTCTATAAGCTAGCCGACAGGGTTTCGAGTCACCCGGGGTTCCGAGTCACCCCTTAGAAATCGGCCACCCATCTGAAAACCGTGTTTATTCTCTCAACTTAGTTATAATTACCTAGGCTGGCAAATGGGTATGGGCTGGGTTGGGGTTGGGTTGGATTACGTAATAACCCAACCTAACCTAACCTATATTTACTGGGTCAGCGCTAGTAACGGGTTAGGGTTGGGTTAGGGTCGCATGGGCCCTAGGTATGGGTATGGTTAGCACGGACTAGGTTACCTTAGGTCTAACTAATAATTTCAATTTTTTTACACTACTTATCTTGTCTTATCTTGTATTTAGGGTGTTTTAATATAGTTAATAATCACGGAATATTGTACTTTAGTAGGTAACCCAATGGGCACCCCAACCTAACCTATACCCACGCTAGCGCCGGGTTCGACTAAACCTATACCTAGGGCCTATGCGACCCTAACCTAACCTAACCTAGAGGGGTAGGAACCCTAACCTAACCTAAACCTAGAGTCCGTGCGACCCTAACCTAACCTAACCTATTAATGGGTACCCCTAACCTATTTACTAGCCTATAATTACTACTCTGTATATATAGACTAAAGGGTTCTAGCTACTACTTTAGTTACTACTCTCTCTACTTCTCTCTCTACTACTTTATTATTATTTTATAACTCTAAAAGAGTAGAGGCCCGTATAGCTACTATAATTATCTCTATATCTATAAAACGTTAATTTAGGTCTATATAAACTTTCTTTCGTAGCTACTAAGGCTTAAGAGCTTTAAGTTAACTATAAAGTCTTTTATTCTCTACTTTAAGCGCTACTACCTATATATTTACTACTATAAGTACCTTACCTACTTTTTTAAAGAGCTAGTAAGTCTTATAACTAATACTCTTATTCTTATAAAGCTCTCTCTAAGCTATAAAAAGATTATAAGGACTATAAGAGGTAGAGAGGTAGCTTTTAGTAGGTTAAGGCTAATTTAGACGTAGTAGTATAATAGGTCTTAGGGTTACTTAAGATAAGTTAACTACCTAGTTAATATTAAATAGATAGATACCTATAGTAGCCTATCCTACTTATATAACTCTCTTAGTAATTATAGCCTCTTAAGCTTTATAGTAGGATATAATAAAGCGCTCTTTCTTAATAGGTACTATATTATTAAGGTAAGATAGTACCTAGATTTACTATTAGTAGAACCTCTTTATAACTAAGAATACTAAAAGGTCTAGAGGCTATAGAACGTATAAAGAATAAGGAAGTAGAAATAGAAGCTAAACTTTATTCTACTTATAGGTCTATAGGAATTCAATATTAATATAGCTACTATAGCTATCTAAAATAAGTATCCTCTAATAGTTATCTACTAGTACTATATTAGGTAGAAATATACGCTTTAACTACTTAATACCTATTATATTAGATATCCAGCTATTCTTAGAGGTTATATAAAGCTAGTTAGGAATTATTATAGGAAACTAGATACTCTATAAGTTCTTCCCTTTAAATATAACTAAACTATATAGTTTCTTACCTATAGCTAATATATACTTAATTATTAATACCTACTTATAATTCTCTAGTAACTAATAGTAAGCCTTCTTTTTCTAACTACTTACGAGTACTCTAGTATTTATATATATACCTAGAGCCTTCCTAGTTTTATCTATATTCTATATATCCTTAGCTCTTATACCTAGCCGTATATAAGTCCTCTTAAAGAGCTTAAGAAACGCGCGTATCTACTCTTATATTACTCTCTTAGCCTATATAGCCTCTATCTTTCTACCTACAACTAATGCAACGCGTAGGTTACGCTTAATAAAGGAGGATAACTAATACTTACTAATAGGATTATTATCTCTATTTATCCTTAAGATTTAATTTACTATTTCTTAAGTATAAGCGTAGGAGGGAGGAAAAGCGTGTACGTCTTCTTTAAGAATCTATTATATAAGAAACTCTTCTTACTCTAGAGTTAATTACTACTAGTATACGTAGCTAGCTTAGCTACTTTATATACCGCGTATACACGTAGAGAATGTAGCTTAAGGGATATTATATACTTTTATAGTAGTTCTTTAACTTAAAAAAATACGAGTATTAAGTTTATAGATAGCTACTTATATAGACTCTTTATAGTTATCTATTTTAGTAGGGTAGTTATTAAGATAATATAGTTTTTAGATAGGTAGCCGATTTCTAAGGGGTAACTTAGAACCCTAAGTAACTCGAAACCCTATTAGCTAGCTTATAACTCTATTAAAATAAGGTATTTTAGTATAGAAATTTTAGGTAATCGAAAGCGCGGAGGTAAATTATTAGATACGTAGCGTAATTATTATATAGGTATATTAGATAAGGGTATGGCAGCTAGTAAAGTAGCTAATAGGCTTAACTATTCACTAAGTAACATAGATCTAGTATAAGAGGGTATTCTACGCGCTAAGCTCTAGGGTACTTAGTGTAACCCCCTCCTATATAATAAGGGACTCTCTATAGTTATACTCGGTAGACTATATATCGATATATAACTATACTACTTATACTATATATACTATCTTACCCCCTAATAGTTAGTAGCTTAGCTCTAACGATCTAAGGATCATTAAATCCGAAGGGTACGCTACTACTACCTAGCCTCGCGCACTATAGATAGTGTAATAAGCTAAAGTATACTAATAGTATATATTAATACCTACTAAGGGAAATCCCTTTAGTGTAGAGGAATATATTTTAGTATTATAAGACTATAAGACTAAAATACTATAGCTTACTTATTTATAGTTTTTTACTTACTTTAGGTTTTTAATACTTTATTTACATAGGGAGCCTAGATAAGGTAACTATAATAATAAATATTATTACTAGCTGCTACGCTACTACTATAATAGCTTGCGTAGTAGCTATAACCTTATTACTTAAGGTAAGAATAATAATAAAACGTTATTACGCTATTATAAGTAACTATATTAACTAACTAATTAATAACTATTTCTTTTAAATATAGTACTATACTACTTAAATATAGTACTATATTATAACTTAATATTATATTACTAGCTACGCTAACTAGGGAATATTTAGCGTAACTCTAATACCTAACTAAAGAGAAGGGTAACCCTACTAATAGGGCCCTAGATACTATAAGTAGCTAAGCTAGCGTAGAACTAAATAAATTAGACGCTATCTATACCCCTTTTAGGATATTAGTATAACCTCCTAAAGATCTCTATACTAACTTAAGTTATAGTATAGTAGCTTATATTATTTTTAGGAGACTAGATTAAGTATTGCTAATTCTTGATATTAGAAACAACTACTATTATTAGAGTAGTAGTTAAGCTTTATAATCTACTATTAGTAGAAGAGTTAGCGTAGAAAAGACGCCTAAGCGATAAAGTATTACTAGAACTAGGTTATCTATACTACTAGTTATTTATAGTAGATAAAGTAATAGTAAAAGTAGTAGTAAAATAAGTAGTCGCTACTTTTAAAGTAGACCTACTACTATTAACGATATACTAGTTATATAGACGCTAGTTAGATAGTCTACTATAAGGAAACTACCTAAGTTTACTAGTACTATCTATAATATCTAAACTAAAATAGGGCCTAACTATACGCCTATAAAGCCTATAGAGGTAGATATAAAGTAGAGAATTAATAATAATTAGTAAGTTACACTAATAAAGCCTTTAGAACGCTATAGAATTACTTTAGCGTTTCTTAATTGAACTAGCGCTAAGTAAACTAGGGATAGCGCTAAAAGCGGCCTTAATATAAGCTACTAACGACATTAACCTAGAATATATAGTACTATTAGTTAAGGTTCTAGGGCGCTAACCTACCCTAGTCCTAGTGTCCTAGTTCTAGTAATAGAGTAACCTCTAAGAGCCCCTTTAAAAGCCCTATATTATAAAGACTTATTACTACCCTCTACCTTAGACTAAGCTCGAAACCTTTTAATATAATAGAACTTAAAATAAGTATATAAGAGATAAGCTTACGATAGTACTATAGATAATATACTATATATAGTACTAGTAACGTAAAAGTATTAGGGGAAGAAGTACTCTATAGTTACTATCTCCCCTTAGTATTACTACTATAGATAATATAAGGTTAGATATTATAAGGTTAGATATTATAAGGTAGATATTATAAGGTATATATTATAAGGACGACTATTATTTAGATATACTAAGCTCCCTAAAGTTTTCTTAATCCTAAGTAAAGATAATATAGTAATAGTAATAGCTTTAGACCTAGTATCTATTAGTATAAGGTTTTTAAAATTAAGAGGACGAGGACTAAGTATAGTATAAAGGATTTAACGCTAGCTACCTATCTACGCGGCGTAGTAATATAATACTAATATTAATATAGTAAGATATCTAATAGGAGTAGTAAGTAAACGCCTAATCTAAGGCCCTAAGGAAAGAATATATATAGTACTAGAAAGCTTAGTAATAGTAGAAAGAGTAACTATATACTTAGATGCTAGTAGACTATAAATAGACGAGTTTTAAGGAAAGTTTAAAATTATATAGGCCGCCCTAGATACGTAAAACTACTATAGTAGAGATATTAGAGAAAGTATAGTAAGAATAAACGAAACTCTACTCGTAGTTCTTTAGGCTATAAAATAAGACCTAACTACTCTATAACTAGTACTATAAGTAGTACTACTTACTATAGCGCTAGTCGCTACCCCTATAGCGCACCTATAAGTAACTATCCTACTACTATAAACGTAGGTACTAGTATAGCCTATATAGATACTACTAGTATATACTAGGTATAGCGTATAGAGCGAAAATAGTAGTTAAATAGTTTTATATTACCTATAGGAGTAGCCTTAATCTTACTAACCTCTATAATCTTACTTAGAGCCTTAACTTTAATATTTAGTACTATAATCTTAATAGTAGTAGTAGACTTACCTAGTACCCTTATAAGAGATAACCCTACTAGGTATATACGTAAGGTTCTCTCTATAGCTACCCCTTTAACTAGCGTAGTAGTAATAGTAGTAGTAAAATAAGTAGCGCTATACCTAACTATTAATACTACTAGTATAGCTAGGCCCTCCTCTAGCTCTAACTAAGAAAGTAACTTTCCTATACTAAAGCTATTATCTACCTATATACGCTATAATAAGCTAATAGTAGAGATACGAAAGGTATACTAGTAGTAATATGCGAAGATATTAACTACTAGCGTAGCTAATAGCGCCTTATAAAAATAAGCTACCGTACTAAATACCCTAATAACTAGTAATATACCTACTAGCTTACCTATAACTAGCGTAGCTAAACTAAATACTAATATAGCTATATTAGTAGTAAATATTTTAGTAGTAGCTAATATTTTAGTAGCTACTAATATTTTAGTAGCTACTAATATTTTAGTAGCTAGCGCCTTAGTAACTAGTATACTAGTAGCTAGAACCTTAGTAGCTAGTATTATACTAGCTAGCGTTTTAATAACTAGTTTTCTAGTAACAAGCGTCCTAGTAGCTAGACTTCTAGTAGCTAGCCTTTTAGTAGCTAGCCTTTTAATAACTATAGTTGTAACCAAGCGTTACTCTAGTATAATACTATACTATTCCTCTAGCTTACGCTATGCCAACTCCTTTTATAATAGTGTAACTACTCCCAGCTTAATTACCTATTGAAAATATAGTATTATAAGACTATAGAGATGGATATAAATCTATAGTACTAACTACCGTAGAAATTAAAGCTAAATATAAGTAAGCTAAGATAATAGGAGGTAGAGATTTTCACTTTAATATAAAGGACGTTAGTTTCTTTAACCTAAACCTAAGAATAGTTAATAATAATAGAGTTTATATATATTAAGGTAAGATAATATACAAGTATATCTATAGCTTCTTAGAAGTAGTAAAAGCCGTAACTATAATTCTACTAGACTATATTATTCGCGTATATCTCTAGAAATACCTAGAGATAGATATATTAGTATAGTACTAATACTAGCTTCTAAAAGGTAGTAAACAATTTATAATAGTAGGTAAAGGGCTAGAGAACTAGACTAAACTACTTATAGATAAGTTTATAAGACTAAAGTTAGAAGTAGGATAAGAGCTTATAGCTATAAAGTTTACTATATAGGATTTAGTTACTAGTAAGTCAATTACGTTATTTATAGTAATAGTAGCGTAAAATCTACAAGAATAGGGTTATATAGACCTAGCTCGCGATAAGAGGTTCTAGATAGATTATATCTATAGTAAGCTAGATACGAATATTAAGCTTATAATAGCCGACCTAACTGATAACCCTATAATATAATATAATAAGTTTATCTAATTACTTAAAGCCTAAGCTAAGGTACTAAAGGAGTAGATACCTAAAGGTTAGTACTAACCCTATACTAAATAAGGATAGGGATAGCGTTAATATTCTAGTTAGTAACCTACTAGCTATTAAGCTAGTAGCGTACTAACTAATATATATTAACTACTATACTAACCTTATAATATATTAAATTTCTAGTTATAGCTAAATCTAAGACCTAATAACTACTAGTAAGGATACTTAAATATCCTACTATAGGGTTATATTTCTACGTAGCTAGATAGGGGAATTAGGTAATAAAACGCCTAAGGATAGTATATTTCGCAGCGTAACTAATAATAGTAGGGATAATATATATAGTAGCGAAATTAACACCCCTAGTACTAGAATAGAAATATATCTTAGTAACGTAGTAGAGGACTACTATAGTAGTGCTAATACCTATAAGGTAGTTTTATCGTTTCTAAAGAGTACCCCTAATATACTAATACCTATACCAATAATAGTAAACTAAGCTACTTTATTAACTAGTAGTAATCTACGCTAATAGAAGGGTATAATAGTAGAGATAAATAAGATATTAATCTAGCGTACTATAGTAAGGAATATAATAATAACGAGTATAAGGATACTTATAATATATTCCTAATATAAGAGCTAATACTACTACGTATACTATACTATAATATAGATAGTACTAACCTAGTATACTTTATTAGAATAGTAATAGGTAAGCTATCTTTTATAGGATATAAGTATTAAGAGTCTACTAAGATACTGTAGTATTTCGATAGAGTAAGGTTAGTTCTTAAAGATAAAGTAAGGTAAGTAGGATTTAGTCTTAACTATATAATAGAGCGTAGAAGTAGTAACTTAAATAACTGTATTATCTCTATAACTATTTAAGTTGAATACAATAAGCCCTAGGGGTTTATTATCCTCAATTATATATATACTAGAGGCGCTTTATATTAATTGCTTTAATATAATTACTTTATATTAAGCGCTTAACTTTGCGCACTTTATCTTATTACGCTTTA